>JBBPDC010148296.1:0-21975 GCA_037974485.1 Hemigrammopetersius urotaenia
TCTCTTTGTATGGCCCTCGAGCCAGTTTCAGTTGTGATGAATAAAAGTATCAAGTCCAGCAAGGCGGTTTCCTCTGGTGCTCTCAGTTATTTCACATGCAAACAGGAGGGGAACGTGACAATGGTGTATATTTAGGCCCAAATAGATAGGAAAATATGAAATTGTAAGACACAAATGTATTTACATATACACACATGTCTATATTTATATTTTTTCTATTATTTGTATAGTGTTATTTTTATATAATGCTTTATATTGTATTGTTTTGCTGCCTTTGTTCTGTCTACTTTCTGCTGTAGCAATACAAATTTCCCACTTGTGGCACTAATAAAGGTTTATCTCATCTAATTATCAAACCAGGCATTATACTCCTTTAGTGTGATGGCAAAAAGTCTCTTGAGGTCTGGTGCTCTGATAATGTTTTGCTCTAACTGTACACTACAATGTGCCTTTTCAGGTCAAATGAGAAGCTGTGGGAGAACACCTACGAATCCATGTCGGAATTTGTGGTCCCTCGCTCCAGCAGGTTGGCTCCTACAGCTTCGCTCAGTAATTTGCCAGTCACTGCTGCAGTACAGCTCACCTCCTTTGCTCTTGCCATGGGTCTTAAGGTTAAATTCACACCCGGGTAAAGTTACTGACGGAAAGCAAGAGTTTGTCTCACCATAGTCTGGGAGCCGGTCTCCTTCTAATTGGCTGTAGTTGCCCTACTTTGCAGTCAGCCTCTCAGGATCATCTGCTGTCCACACTGTAGAACAGGCTGGTGACTTCTTTCAAACACATTTCTGCTTATATTTACCCTTATTATTCTTCACAATACCCATTTATACAAACAGATTGTTAGACATGAATGGGTTGTCAATGATACACGTTCCTACTCCCCTTTTTATAGTGGCTATGGAGCTATCACTCCAACCTACAATAAATATTGTTTGAAAAACAAACAAGCTTCTGCAGTAACCCCTTTTTACCAAGCCAAGTTAAATGATCCCTGTGTGCTTCCAGGAAGTTACTGGAAGAGGTGGACGCTGGGATATTCACAGTGACACTTTTCAAAAAAGCTGTCAGTGAATTCAAAGCCAATGCCAATAAGCACAAGTGAGTAACTGCTCTCATTTCTGTGAATGAACTCTTGAAAAATAAAAAATTGTGCCCATCACAATGTTGCTCCCCACCAGATTCACGGTGCGAGACTTCAGCTTAGAAGAAGCAGAGCAGCAAAGGCAGGAGATGAACCGCCTCAGTGTGGACAAGAAAGAACAGTATGTGAGTAACACAGGAAATGTCCAAAGGTCAAATTCGCAATAGTTGACCTGGGGCTGAAAGGGGTAGAATGAAAAACCGCATTGTTGTGTTTTGGTAAAAAAAACCCAAAAAGCCTAAACAAAACAAAGAAATACACAAAAGAAATGCTGAAATAACTCTCTCTACCCACATGTTTAGACAGGGCATGGCTTACTAATACTAAATAAACTGAGAAAATTTGGGGGGCAACGTTTAAAACATTGAAATATGAGGACAAGACACGGAGCAGTCATGCTACATGCTCCAGCAGCCGCCGCCTTCTTCCTCTTCTTTTTATGGTGGTTGACAACTTTTCAATGTATTTTCAACTTTTCAGTATTCAATCAATTCTGTTCGGTTCTCAGCAAAAATCTGCATTAGACTGAATCCAAATGCTGATCCGTGTAAAACTGAGGGGTTACTGTATAATTCACTTATATGGTGATACATTTTCACAATATTCACAATAAAAGTTTTTAATGGGGGACTACATCTACATAAGAAAACTTTCTGTACTTTCAGAGCTTTCAGAGTTACATAGAACGTATATAAAGACATGATTCGAACGATCTGCTGCATTGATCAGTTCTTTGCTTAATAGCATGTTTTGTGCCACCAGGGAACCTTCGTGCGCTGGCTGAAAGTGAATTTCAGTGAAGTGTTTGTGGCCTGGATCCACATCAAGGCCCTCCGAGTGTTCGCAGAGTCAGTTCTCAGGTACGGATGCATGATCTTCTTTCTGGAGTTTTAATTTGATTTTATGTTCTATTTTACGTTGTCTTTGTGTCTGTGTGTGACCACAGTTGTTGCATAAGCAGTTTCTGACTCTGATTCTAAAATAGTGTATACGTTTTAAGTGTAAGGATTTTTTTGTTAAAGCGTGTTGTGCTGTTGTCGGTCAGGTACGGTCTGCCGGTCAGTTACCAGGCTCTTCTGCTGCAGCCCGAGAAGAAGCACACAAAGCGGCTGAGGGAGGAGCTCTGCTCCTTATTCACACATTTGGACCCCACAGCAGCAGCCAGCAAATCAGACGTGAGGAACTGACCTTTTTCATGTATTTGATCCCGTTAACCAGTTCGGGTAGAGAGCACGGTTCTGCTAATACTGCTAATACTAATACGGCCTGAGCGAAGTTCACCAACACGTTATAGCTGGTTCTAGTAGGCATGGAATTACAGTTGGTGTTCAAAGCCATGCACCAAATATTATCAGACTTCAGTAGCATATACTAAAACTTCTATCAGATATGCAAACCATCATGTACAGCTGGTGGTCCTGTGGTTAGTGAGTTGCCCCTGCAACTGGAAGGCTGTGTTTGAATCCCAGTACTGCCACTGGCACCACTGAGGTACCCTAGAGCAAGATACCGTCACCACACACTGCTTCCCGAGTGCTGTGTTCCTAGCTGGCAGCTACTTTACTTTGTGAAAGGGTAAAATACAGAGGAAGAATTTCACACTGTGTGTTGTGGTGTGTTCAGCACGACTTCCCAGTTCACGTGCAAATCATCAAATTTGCCTAAAAGCAGTTGTTCTGTCGAATATACTTGCTTATGTGATTCGCCACAATCTGCTACATGGATTGCTTTCCTGGAGGGCCTGGAGTTCAGTACAGTTTAGTGTTGTTCTTTCTCATCATATCAACTCAAGTTCCAGAGTTAGTTCAGTTAAATTTGGGGTAGGAAAATCACCTAAACATGGCGAATCCTTCTGACTTATTACATTGCTTAAATGAAACAACATTGCTAAAAGTGTATCGCAGTCAAAGACAGGTCAAAGCCGCCTTAAAGCACAATTTCTGTCTGTCATTAGTGTCTCATAGAAGGAGATTGTGTACATTGGATTGCAGTTATTTTCATGTTAAGTAGGTTTATTGTCTGTTTCAACCATATATACACAGCACACAGTGAAACCAAACAACGTGCCTCCAGGACCATGATGCAACACCAGCACAGAAATAGAACACCACAAGACCACCACAAGTGCAGACAGGGCAAAAGAGAGTGCAAGAAAAACACAAGAGCAAAGAAACAAATGAACAAGACAACATTTAGTGCAGCACCGGTCTTACTAAATACAGTATTATGATGATGCATTTTCTAGCAACAGGCAGTTGCATGTGCAAAAATCCAGAACAGAGGTAGACAGCAATAAATACAACTGTGCAAATGTAGCAGCAGCAAGATGGAGAACATGCAGTATAATAAGCAGAAGAGCATTTAAAAAGGTAATTAAAGTCTGAGTTGTATGTTTAAGGCAGAAAAAATATGCATCGTGTTAGGAGGAGAGGGAAGTTCAGAAGAGGGGTGGGATGGTGGTGTGTGTGTGTGTGTGTGTACGGTTCTTTAATAAAGTGGCTCCCATCCTGGTCCTGCTCTGCATGTTTCAGTGTTTTCCATGCACCCCACTAACCTGCTCCAAATAATGGAGACATTAATTCAAATGTATGTTCTTATATTTCTAGATGGGGCTGGACATCCCAGGAGTGAACACTGGACAGCCGGAGTATTACTCCTACATCTGTTACTCCATCAACATCAACCTGCTGGACTCCAGCTAGCAGTCATGTGTACATAGACCAGACTATTAGATACTTGCACTTCATTGACATGGGACTTGGGGAAAGGGATCCAAAAGGAGATTCTTAACTCATACTGATGCTACAGTTCAAACACACAGGCTTTAGTAAAAAAACAAAACAAAGTAAGATCTTTTCTACTGGTACAGACTGTGCATGGGATCGCTTTCTGGGAGACTGTATAATCAGATTTGAACAGGTCAGTGTAAAAAAAAACCCCAAACCAAATCTCATTTTACACTTAAATATCAGAGTAAACTGATTTTAAATGGTTAAAAATGCTACAAATGAGAATAATCGTATTCCCACTATTTGGTCTATGAGGCAATTATCGATGTTTCTGGTTCATTTTTGTCAATTGGTCAAATATACTTTTGCACAGACATTGTAGAAACCACTGAAACTACTTATACAACAGCTACTTTTTTTTAAATGTAAAATACTAGTTTTAAATGAATAAATAAGGAAACGGCATGTCCCCCCTGTGCTCAGTGAGGATCTAACACTGTTTTCTAGCGCACTCTAGTGGTTTAATGGTGAAAGGGTTGAAATGAAGAAAGACTGGGTGAAATTCTGAATTTCCATCCAATAAAAAGGAAACATTTTGGACAACGGACAAAAAAAGAATCAAAATTGGACATTGTGACTCCCAAACACTTTATTTAAACTTAGTAAACGTATAATCAAAAGGACACCATGTGCAAAAGAAGAAAGCAGTATTACATCCCTCCTTTTCCTGAATCAACAAACAGTCAGGACTAAGTATTTAAGACATTTTTTAAAAAAGACAGAAGAGCAGGTTTAAGGCACTGGAATGTGTACTCAGTGCCTGTTAAGTGGTCTCAAAACCATTTTGTCAGTATCAGACAGGAGGATGATCCCATAGCATACTGCCCACTAACATGAGTTCCTGAGTATTCGCTCCTCTTCCATAGGAGAGGAAAATCAAGACTTGAATCAGCGACAACAACTATAGTGCGACTCGAGTGGTTCTTACAACTCAACTTTTTCTAAATCATCCAGGTCCACATCACTGAGATCAATATCTTCTTCCACTGGGAGCTGTGGGGAAAGTTATAAAACACTGTAAATAACAAATATATACTTAAATAAATACTAAAAATAAAGTAACGTGTGGTTGACTATATGTGAGCAATACACTGCAGGTACAAACCTACTGAATTTTACAAAAAATGCATTTTTTCTTTTGAATACCATTCATGATGCTTAATATGGCTGAGCTCTTACAACAATACTGGGAATGCTAAAATTAGAGGCTTAGAGGTTTCAGATTTAGCTTGCCTGGCCATCCTTGCCATCCCACGCTTCTACAGTGTGGATTTTTGGTAGTGCTCCGCCTCCAACTGTAGCAGTGGACCCGCGACCAACAGAGAGATCCCTGTCATTGAAAAGCATTTAACACTTAAGGACACCTTTAAAGCAGGTACGATCCCACTTTTACTTTTTTTAATACTAAAACCTCACAGATGTTCCCCCTAAAGACTATCCTGAGCTTTAAAATGATTAATCTGAATAAAACCATGTTACTTATGGTCTTAAAGTACCAACCAATAAAAAAATTCAAGAGACAAACCTGAGGAACTCATGGATGCCTGTGTCACTGAAGGAGCCCTTCAGCAAGGAAAACTTCATTTTCCGAGCATTGATGGCAGCCATGGCCGGGTATCCAAAACCACCGATGCCCAGAGAGGACTCCAGCTCCATCTGAGTGCCAGCCTCAGTCCACAGCCAGCTGGAGGAACAGAGAGACAACAAGAAACCAACTTTAAACAGAGCAGCCAGAACAGAGGAGGTCCTGAAATGAACCGAAACAAAAGAAGTCAATCATTACATTACATTACATTCAGGATTGCCAGTGGCATCACTGAGGTTCCCTTGAGCAAGATACCATTCCCCCACGCTGCTCCCCGGTGCCCCTCATTGATGGCAGCCCCCTGCTTCACTTGGTGAAGGGGTTAAATGCAGAATTTTGCATTCTTCAGGCTGTGTGCTGTGGTGTGTTCACATGTGACTATAGGGGGCCACTTTATTATATTACATTAATTCGGCAGATCTTTTTAACTCAAGTTTCAGAGAAAAGTGCTAAAGTGCGAAGACCTTTATGTAGGAGTAGTGTAAGAAGTGCACCACGAAAGGAGATGCTCTCTGAAACAGCAAGCTGACTAATTCAGACACAAACCCCCACATCTTCTTCTTGTACTTCTCAGCCATCTTCCTCATCACATTCAGATAGCTGTTTCTTCCAGATGCACCTAATGGGAGAATGAGAGACATCAGATTGAAGTTCTTTACTGTGCAGTCTGAGAAAGTCAAATAAAAAGTGGCATCATTTAATAAAATTTAAGAAAATCAGAGAGAACTCTGTAAAGTACCTGTGTCAAGTATGTGTGGAAGAACTGCTATGATGCAAAGCTGGTAGTCTTCACAGGTCTTCTTGAAAATGTCCTGGTTAAGAATCTGAGGGAGAGCAACAGCATAAAGCTCAAAGCCTGCAAAAGTAAGCAGTGCAGTAATAAAGATCTTTCTTAACATTATATTGCACTTACTGCAGTCATGATACCAGGATTTTGACTTCAGTTCCAAAGTGTAATATCATAACAATAAGGGCACCACTTTACAAGAGTAAGGGTTTATTAATTTGCTGTTTAAATTACTAAAGGCATTAATAGGTCCTTAGTGGCCTGTTGCTTGCGATGTGATTTGACCATATGTATATGTAATACATCTTCCCAATTAAGTATAAAGTGTCAGAAGTTTGGACATTATCTGTATTATTCACTATTATTAACAACTGAAAAACAGCAAAACATTTGTTTATTCTTTATAACCCTACTAACAAGGTACTCCTCCCATGTATCTGGAGAGAACGTTCTCCTAGAGCCAGACAGAGAAACACAGCAGACGTACCTCATGCAGCTCAGGTGGAGGAGCGTTTGCAGAGAACAGGTCCATGGCTCGGGCCACGATATCAGACCGAGTCCTTCCTCCTTCATAATCCTCTGGTTCTTCTCCTTTACGGAAGATCTTAATTGTGGGAAAACCACGAATCTAAACAGAAAAGCTCAATCATTATTACAAGCCAGAAAAAGAAAATATACATTCATTCATTCAAGTTGCATTAATCAGTTCTGTAATGTTCTTTGTAATGTTTTGGGTAGTGTTTTAGCTTAAAGCGGTCATGTCCTGTGTTTGTTTCCCAGTCCACATGTTCATTGTTGCTACTCTGCTGCTCTGCCCCATCCTGCCCCTCTGTTAGTGGTCCCCAGTGTTTCTTCCCCAGGTGTGTCCACATTCCAGTTTTGTGTATTTATACCCCTGTGTTTATATCAGTCTTCTTCTGGCTGCTCTAATGTTTACGCTTCAGCTGGTCTCTCCTTCATGTTTCTGAGCTGTATAAAATGTACTCATATTTCCCTTGTTGCCATCAAATATTTCTTATGTTGTTTTTGTTTAAAAAGACCTGGTTTACATCTGTGTCTCCTCTACGTCCTCCTTTAACTAGTGTATCAGGGTAACTAGTGTATCAGGGAACTATAAAGCACAGCTCTACACAGCCATCCAGTTAAAAGGCCATAAATAGACATAGTTCCTGGGAACTATGGAAAATTCAGTTTTATTGAAGTAATGTATTAAATTAAATCCACAAATCTCTTTGTTTGGGCCTGATCTCTGCATATGTTTATTGTAGAATCAGAAAACTTTATTTATCCCGGAGGAAATTGTTCACATCACAACTGCACACTCAGACAAGACAGAACAATACAGAATAAAAATACCTGAATATATAATAAAATATACTCAGACTAGAAATATATTAAGAAAGGAAATAGTACAACTTGCCCATAATAAAAAGTATACTAAGAGGAGAATATAGTTTAAGTTAAAATTAGAACACTCTGTACAATAAGTAGAATTTGAAAACATCTGAATTTAAACCTGGTAAAACGGTGTTTATCCACTATGCTGTCCAACCAACTGCCTGATAATATCAGATCTGCATCACCTTAAGCTTTAAAAAGTTGCTAAAAAGTGCACTGTCCTCTTCAGCCTGTAGCTCTGGACTTCACTTTTAATCTTTTTTTATTAATTGTAATGTATTCTTTAATTTTTTTCAAATATTTAATTTTATTCTGTTCCTGTAAAGCACATTGAATGACCTCTGTGCATGACGATGTGTTATATAAATAAACTTGACGTGACTTAGCACCTGTCCATTTAGAATGGGTCCGGCCTTTATCTTTTCAACTGCTATTATAAAGAAGAGACTGCTGTTATTATAGATTTGTCCACACTGGTGTTCTTACCCCGTAACGGCTGGCCAGGCCTTGGTGCAAAGTAGCGTCCACAGCACCCAGCTTCACTTTGCCCTTCGTCTCTTCCTTCACCTCGGTTGCTGCTGCGGTCCACTCTGGCTCAAGCCTGAGAAAGTACAGGAATTTATTCGAGAATGCTGACCGTGTCCACTGAAAGCTACAAATAAAAATAGAGGACATCATTCTTGTGTTGTGTGGAACTTACCTCTTGCAGTGGCCACACCAAGGAGCGAAGAATTCCACCAACCACACCTCGTCTCCATTTAGCACCAGGCGGTCAAAGTTATCATCAGTCAGTTCCACCACATCCTTCTTACTGCCCGCTCTACTGCCTCCCCCGCTCTGAAAACACAGAACACAACAAGACCATCCAGAGTCACGTCCCAAAAACCATGTCACTTCATCATACCCCTCCCTTTTTTAGGCACATACCTCAAATAAAGCTGAAAAGGCCTACTGACCTTCACAGTGTGTAAAACATGAACAAACCCAATTCACAGGGGTCAAAATTATTTCTTCTATCATTTCAATATTTGAGTATTTTTTCATTATGTTCGGATCCTTTTTTAGCATTCAGATGCTTTATCTTTTGTTCGCCCATAATTCTGGCCCTTCTGACCAGAATTATGCAACAATTAAGCTATAAAAATCATACCCAGGTCATCTGGGAGATAGGGTGGATTTATTATTCTTATTCCTTTTGTTGTTGTGAAGAATAATAACAATATTAATATTAATAATAAGGCCATCCATTGTAAAAGGGAATATAACATTAGTGTCAGGTTTTTATGAATGAAGACTGGAGAATTGTTATCTAAAAAGTGACCGAAAACGAACGAATAATTTAATTAAATAATCAATGAATTAGCCGCGTAATCTTTACCTGGAGCCTACCCCAGGGCCAACGGGTGCCTCCCCCCGCAGTGTAGTTAATTATGAAATATAGATATTGTTTTTAAGGGTAGTACTGAAAACAAGTATTTGAGTACTTGCGAAATATTTTAAAGCATTTAAAGTATTGAAAGCATGTAAAAAAAAAAATCTCTACTGGGATGGTATGCCACACAAAGAAGATGATGGTCCTCAGGGATGGATATAATAACCTCTGGACTTTGGTCCCATGGGTAACTATTGAATGATTTGTTAAAAAAAAAAAAAAGACCACTGTAAGTGTTTCATGAACTAAGATAGACCAGATTGCCTGGACAATGGGATCATACTTATGGATCATGTAAAAACTGAGACCATGAATTGAAGGAATGAAGGTGAAACAAAAGCTAGCATGCCTGTCCACTCTGGCCAGAGCCTCCAGTCTTTCCACTGAGTCTGTTCTTCACCAAAGAGCTCAGCACTGTCATGGCTCCTTCCACTATCGCCTGACTCGTACGACCACCTGGCCAGAGAAAGAAAGAGAGAAAAAAAAAAGTGTGAAAGTGAACGAGAAAGAGGAATGTTGAACCTCATGTGATCCATGCAGACGAAGGGAAATTCTGGAAAGACCATCAGAAACAGCTTTGATCAAACACTTACCCTGGTAGTCCTCGGGTTTATTTTTGTTAGCTCCAAAGATTTTGATGGTCGGGAAGCCCCTGATGCCGTACTGACTGGCCAGAGACTTGTGCTGATCAGCATCAACAGCTCCAACCTTCACAATCCCCTGGAGATGTAAAATCAGACTCTGTTACTAAGTGGACCATGCAGTGGAGAAGTAATTTAGTGAGAAAAAGCACTGAATTGTTGAATAAAAACATGCTTGATTGATGATGCTTGTAAGTTTATGTAGTGAATTCTGTGTTGAGTTTATTTCAGTTGCAGCATTCAAGATTCAATATAGAAACAGTGAATTTTTCAAATTCAGCAAAACTAAAAAAATACTATTCAACAAATCAGTATTTTCAGCACCTTCCTTTGGGCTTTGCCGTGTCAAGTGGGCTATTTCACTTGGGACGAATTCAGTTAGAAATTCAGCTTGAAATTCAGTTTGACATCCGGAACCTGCAGGAAAAGAAGTAGAGTGCAGAGCACAATCCTCACAGACTGAAATTGTGTTTTTTTGGTGAACTCAACGACTCGCGTGTGTTTAATGCAGTGGTGTGTGACGTGCTGCAGGAGAGCGGTGGCGCCGCCAATGCATTGATCTTGCGCGAGGCGTTGAGTTCACGGAAAACGTCATTTCAGTGCTTGAGGATTGCCTCTGTACTCTACTTCTTTTCCAACTTCACTACACAAACTTAGGCATTATCAATCAAGCATGTTTTTATTCAACTGCAACAATTCAATATGTTTTTAATTTCAAACACTTTTGTCACCAAATGACTTCCATAGCTGCATTGAAAAGGCATTTAGGCGAATTAGAAACATTACCTTCAAGGCAGTGGCAGCCTTCTTCCAGTCAGGTGTAAGTCTCTGGCAGTGACCACACCTGCGGAAATAAACCCATGCTCTGTTCTGAGTGCCCCTCCTTATTCTCATACATTCCCTTGAATACCGCTTCATCAGTAAATATGTACTAATATGACCTCATGGCACAGATACATTCAGCAAATATGAAGGTTAATCATGTTTAACCAGCTCACTTTGATTACGGCAGGGTTACTTGTATGCAACATACAGTTGAGGGCAAAACACTGCATGCCCTCGGTTAATTTAGGTACACTATATGGACAAAAGTATTGAGACGTCTGATCATTACACCAACAGGGAACATTAATGACACTGCATTCAAATCCATAGACTTTAATATGGAGTTAGACCTCCTTTGCAGCTGTAACAGCTTCCACTCTTCTTGAAACGTTTTCTAGTTTCTGTGTGAATTTGTTCCCATTCATTCTGTAGAGTATTTATGAGGTCAGGCACCGATCTAGTTCATCCCAAAGGTGTTGGATGGGGTTGAAGTGAGGACTTTCACACTGAACTCCTCCAGCATGTCTTTATGGAGCTCACTTTGTGCACTGGGACACAGTCCTGCTGGAATAGAAAATATTCTTCCCCAAACTGGGTCCACAAAGTTGGAAGCATGGTGTTGTCCAGAATGTCTTCTGAAGCATTAAGATTGTCTGGATATAAGAAAAACTCAGAAAAACCGGCGTCCCAATACCTTTGTCCATATAGTGTAAAAAAAATAACATCTTATAGCTTATTTAATGTGTTATGTTTTATTTTCCAGCAATATATATAGAAACTGTGCACTGAAAATACAGATATTTTCACTGGGGGTGGTTAAATTTTTACACTCGAGTGTACATCGTCATAATGGATCTTCACAGAAACTCAGGAAACTTACATTTAAAATTAAAGGCACACTGGTCAGAGTCCACGAGACAAGCGCCATACCAGATACCTTCCAAGTAGACTTGGACAACAATGTAAATGTAGACAAATGATTACTGTAATTTGATTATGCAAAATTATCCAAATTCAAATTCAGTTATGAAGTACCACATGTGGTCCAGAGCCTTACTCCGAGGCTTGACAACTGGGATAACTTCTAAATATTTAATAATACAGAATGCTTTTTAATAATACAGAATCTAATACTGTTCACATCCAAAATTTAGAAATGACAACCTTGTCAAACTGAGCACTAGAGCCTCAAACTTGCCCGTTTCCTGCTCTAACAAAACTCGCATTTTCTGGATTTTCTGGAAGATTTCCCATACTTCCTTGCATGATTTACCACTGACTATATCTTCTTTTTAGTAAGGGAAAACTAAAAGATATCTTTCACTTTTTACTGTAATTAGTATCCCAAAAGAAATTACTAAAGAAAATAAAAGTCGTCCAGATTTCTCAATAGATGTAAAGGGAAGGTGGCAGTTTTATTATGGGGTTCGACCCTCATTATGCCCACTTATTACTTTACTGAGTCAGTTTAGGACTTCAATGACTCCAACATGCAAAAAGACTCACCAGGGCGCGTAGAACTCAATCAGCCAGAGACTGTCACTCTGCACCACCTGACTGTGGAAGTTAGAGGGGCTGAGCTCCACTACATCATCACTTGCTGTGTAGAACCCATGGACAGTGAGGATGAGAGCAGAAAACAGCACACCTGGATGGAGACAGAGGCAAAAAACATGTACAGGGAGTTACAGCAGCTGCTGTGAGATGATTATGAAAACTAACCCCAGGTACAGATACATCAGTATAGACACAGAGTTTCACAGCAGTGCATATTAAGCTCAAACTCTGTAAACTCAAGTTTTGTGGCTACTGAAGACTCTTGGCAGAACCTTCTTTGAATACTAAACCTTTTAAAACAACAGACTAGTCAGAATAAAAACTCCCAATTATCATTATTAAACTGAATGACCTAATTTAGTAATGTTAATAATCAAAATTAAATCAGCTAACTTATATTTAGTTCTTCTTACTATTATTATTACTATCACCATCATCATTATTATCCAGCTGCCTGTCAAGTAGTAAAGCTGCTTTATTTAATTGTATATTGTTTTTATTCTATTCCTCTAAAACACATTGAAGGACATTTTGTGAATGACAATGTGCTATATAAATAAACCTGACTTGATTTCTTGTGGAGCACCTTAAGCTGTATTTCCACCTACAGTATTTATACACAAATATTGTTGCTTATTATTATCATTATCATAATGTGCTATAAAAATTAACTCGACTTTATTTGACTTCTTGTGAAGTACCTTAAGCTGCATTTTTACCTAAAGTGTTTACACACGGTTCTTAGTTTTCTTATTATTATTATTTGGCTACCTGTCAAGTAGCAAAGCTAGCAAACCCAAAAACTCACTCTTTGCTTTATGTACCTAAACAAAAGATTAAAAGTTAAGTTACACCAACGTACCATGGAAAGGCCCCATGACTGTCAGGGTATCCTGTAAATCCGAGTCTCACTGCTCTGAATGAAGGACCCTGTGTTGTGTGGACTTTCAGAGGAGAGTGAAACTCACCGTGTCTGGCTCTGATTGGTTAAGAACAGAAGCAGCCAGCGTGCTGGCCAATCAGAGGCTTACAAGCATTCCAGACTCTGGGTCTATTGGTTACTTTGGGCTCACAAGGGTCTCCATCCAATTGCTTCACTCGTGCACTCTCTCCCTACACCCTACATTTTAAAACTCGTTCACTTCGTGTTTCAGTTTCGAACGCTCACACTCCTGTTACTTAGCAACCAGCATGAAGCTGGCGAGTCCGCCTGTCCGCGGCTCTCTGAGGGAACTCGCCGCGGAGAGGCGCTGCTTCTCGGCCGGGGGCAGCACTACCCCCTCTCTTCTGGGAAAGAAAGCACCGCTTTGGACAAAGAGTCACTACATTTGTCGGGAGGTGTTTTAAGTAGCTAAAAGAGGTTTGAAAAGTCACTAAAGCCACTAAATTCCCAGAGAAGCCAGTTAGCATTTAGCTCTCCACAGTTTGAATGGTTTGCTCATGTTTTCACGCTCAATAAAATAAAGACATACATAAATGAATCTCCGTTTGATTCTACACATGACTCTGGAAGACTGTATACATTTGTGAGTGCAAATATTCCGTTTTTAGCAGCCGCGCTAGCAGTAAGCTGTCCTCAGCTAAATCAAATCACAGCAACCGATCCGGAACGGTACAAGAGATGAGTGGTCACCTGGGGGGAGACGGTTTTAGGACCACCTATTCAAAATGCAGACAGTAAAAAAGTTCACAAGAACTGTTCTAAAGCACAAAGAAAATTGCGAATTTCGGAATACATTAAGGATGGGTTTGCAGGGTTAGTTGACTGTGAATATTAAACATGTACGAAAAGTAAAAGATTTGTTTTATCTATGAATCAAAAGCTTCAACAAAAACAGTCCCACAAATGCTGATTGAGCCTCCTTTCCTGTGTTGGAAACAAACACGTCCCAAAAATGTAGCTTAACTTTTCACATTCAGTGAATTCGAAAGTAGAATTCTGTTACCTGATATCCTCAACTGATGGGATGGATCTGGCTTGGATCAGGTTTCGTCAAATTTACCTGTTTCGTCAAATTTGCACTGTAGTTCTTTCATTTATTTATTATTTTCTATCATTTTATTCTATTCCAGTAGAGAACATTGACTGACCTTTTGTGGGATATAAAAGTTGTAAAAACATAAGATCAGCTTTATGCTTCTTTTTGAAACTTGAAGTAATTAAACCTTACACTATTGCACCACACTATTCCACAAATATGAATATACTGCAAATAAAATTCTCCTTCATGACACACATATATATATACTGTGTGTGTGTGTGTGTGTGTGTGTGTGTGTGTGTGTGTGTGTTTTCTGCTTTGAGAATTCCACAAGAGGGCAGTGTAGTGCAGCAGAATTGAGGCAGGATTGAGCCCCAAATATTAGTGAACAAAATAAGCAAATTACGGTGGATAATCAGTTAATGAATTTATGAATGTATTAATGAAATAAAAAATAACTAAAAGCAAACTAAAAATATGCATTCACACCTTTACTGTAAAACTGTTTTAAATGTGTGAAAAACTCAAACACCACAGCATTTAACACTTTAGTTATTATTAGTGGATTTAGAAATCACGTTTAGGGGCACAGTATGCACATATATGAAACCATATGTCAAAGTACAACTTTCCTACTGATTTACAAATGCTAGCAGTTACTAAAGCAGGTCTTTCTTGGTTTACTTAACATCGAAATCACATCTTTAGGGAATATATATATGCCCGGTGCCTGGTGTTTTGTGTATGTGGTGGAAATAATTATTTGGTCCCCTGCTGAGTCTGTACACTTATAAATAAAAATGAAGAGTCTCTAATTTATGAGGTAGCTTCATTTTAATGGAGACAGAATATCAACCAAAAATCAAGAATAAACATATTACATAAAAGTTATAACTTGATTTACATTTCACTGAGTGAAATAAGTATTTGATCCCCAAGCAAAACAGGACTTAGTGCTGGGTGGAGAAACCCTTGTTGGCACAGCAGTGACGTTTCTTGTAGTCGGTCACCAGGTTTGCACCCGAGTCAGGAGGGATTCTGGCCAACACCTCTTTACAGAAACTCTCTAAATCCAACTCGAAGCTTCAGTTCTTCCACAGATTTTCTATAGGATTGAGGCCTGGAGACTGGCTAGGAAACGCCAGGACCTTGATGTGCTTCTTCTTTAGCCACTCCTTTGCTACTTTGGCAGAATGTTTTGGGTCATTGTCATGATGGAAGACCCACAACCCATGAGGAAAGGAGGTTCTCGTCCAAGATTTTACGGTACATGGCCCCATCAATACGGTGAAGTCATCCTGTACCCTTAGAAAAACACCCCCAAGCATAATGTTCCCACCTCCATGCGTGACTGTGGGGATGGTGTTTTTTGGGTCATACTCAGCATTTCTCTCTGAATTATTTAGATGTTCACTGCCAAACTCAAGACTGGCTGTACATGTGCCTTCTTGAGCCAGGGGACGACGAGGGCACGTCAAGATTTCAGTCCATTGTGATATGGCGAGTTACTAATGCTGTTCTTAGTGACTGTGGTCCCAACTGCCATTAGATCATTAACAAGCTCCTCCTGTGTAGTTCTGGGCTGATAACTCACCTTTCTCATGATCATCCACTCCATGAGGCAAGACACTGCATGGGACTCTAGACTGTATTTATATTTCATCCATTTCTGATTAATTGCACCAACAGTCGTCACCAAGTTTCATGCTGATGGTCTTGAACCCATTCCAGCCTCGTGCAGGTCTATAGTCTGCTCCCTGACGTCCTTTGACAGCTCTTAGGTCTCGCCCATGGTGGTGGAGAGGTTGGAATGGAAGAAACTGATTCTGTGGACAGGTGTGCTTTATACACATATCGACTTCAGATC
Source organism: Hemigrammopetersius urotaenia (assembly GCA_037974485.1). NCBI lineage: Eukaryota > Metazoa > Chordata > Actinopteri > Characiformes > Alestidae > Hemigrammopetersius > Hemigrammopetersius urotaenia. The sequence goes on from JBBPDC010148296.1 coordinate 16,005, forward strand.
AGGAGTTTCTGTAATTGATAGATTGATTATAATCTCTGTGCCAGTCTGGAGCCAGCAGTCTGTCTGAGTTGTAGGGGATTAAATACTTATTTCACTCAATGACATGCAAATCAATGTATAACTTTTATGTAGCTTTTTTTGTTTTTTGGTTGATATTCTGTCTCTCTCCAATGCAACTACCTCATAAATGTAGAGACATTTCATTTTTTTTTGTAAGTTAGGAAACTTACAGATTCACTCATCACACCCACCACCGGTTTAACATGGCGTAGGTCTCTGAACCCATGACACTAAAACAGATCAGATACCACTGTTTTAGTGCCAAGAGTGGGGAACTTGCAGCGGGGACCTGTCGCGTGTGAGGCGAACGTGATAATCACTACAGAAACTCATGCTCTGACTCACCGACACCACGATTCCACAAGACCTTTGGTGCCGTCGGTGCCGGTGTCGTATTTGGCACCAATACATTCCCTGGAGCTCCCAAGTTCTGTCAGTTGTGAGGTTTTCCAGAATTCCTGAAGCCATTCCTGAACTATTTTTGCAGCGTGGCAGGACTAGTCTGATCCAATATGAAGAGCTCTTATCTAAAACACTATCCATCCATTTTCATAGTTTTTAAGTTTTTAGAAAAATGAGAGCCACACATTTTACAAATATTTAATGTATCCTGTTACAATAATTTGTTGGCTGAACATGTTCACTAATTCTTTTTTTGTCTTGCTTTTCGAAACAAGAGATCTCATGTCCAGGGCATAAAACAAATAACATGCAAATTCAGGATAATTCAAAGTGCCAGCCTATGTTGCAGAACAAATCCAGCAATTAAATACAATCATTAACGTTGCTAAAACGCTAATTGAATAGCGAATCGGCTCAGCACACAACAGAATGGCATGGCAAGCTCTTTTTTTTTATTTGGCGTTTATTGCATTTTGGAAAGAGCTCATATATTCTCCTGCTCAGAGAAGGATAGCATGTCCTTAAGGGAATACAGCTGCCATGAAGGGGTGAACTTGGTCTGCAGTAATGTTTTGGTTGGGGATACGAGTCAAAGTAAAATCCACATGAATGAAGGACTCAAGAACATCGCCTAGAGCAGGGGTCACCACCCTTTTTGAAACTGGCAGCTACTTCACAGGTACTAGGCCATACGAAGGGCTACCAGTTTGATACACTAGAACAGAGTTGACCTAAACTTATCTAAACTGCATAATAAACATGTTGTAAAAGCTTTTTTTAAGATTTTGTCATTTTCAAACCTATATAAATGCAAATGAGATTAAAGAAGAATATCAAAAGGATAAAATGAACTGTTAGGTGCTGCTCACTGGCCTAGAGCATCACACCGGCTGGCCTTCTTCCTTTAGAGCGTCATGGTACTCACACACACACACAATGAGTCATCAGTCATCAGAGTCACATTTTTTAGCATTTTTTTCAGTCCCTCTGACAAAACTGTACACTGTTATACAGGAGTTTATTCAAATTTTAACTGACTTTAAAGTCTTTTTGAACTGTGTGCCACAATGCATATGAGAGAGTTTTGAAGCTTTAGTTATTTAGTCTGGCAGTTCTCCAACTAGCAGCAGGTCTGAAAGAGCAAAACAGTGAAAGATCACATCAGATGAGAATTCATCTAATAAGGGGAACAATGTGAGGCAATATGAATGCACTGACAGGAACTTCAAAGAGTGTAAGAAACAAATCAATGTGTTTTATTCACCATAGGCGTAGATTTAGGAGGGTGTAGGTGATGTGTGACATTCCTGAAGGGCTCAATCAAAGTTACCCCCCACATTGTGTACATAAGATAAGGAAACCCGGGTGGAGAATTTGTAATAAGAATGAATTCTTTCCATAGAGCATCCTTTCCCCAGGTCAGCCACACACACACACACACACACACACACACACACACACACACACACACACACTGCCTTTTCCCCACAATGCGTCCTGGATCTCTTCATTAGATCAGCCACACACACACACACACACACACACACACACACACACACACACACACACACAGTGTTGCCACAGTGTAAATGAAATGTGTGTCATCAGAGCCACATTTGGAATTCAGTCCTTCTGATAAAAATGTACACTGTTCTACAGGAGTCCGGTGTAGAAGAGAACTTCAATCAAATTCAAATCGACTTTAAAGTGTTTTCCCATCAGATATCAGAGAGTATTAAATGTTTGTTTAATACTAAATGTTCTTCAGTCTGACGGAATTCCAATTCAAGCGATGTTAATTGGACTTGTGAGTATTTTTGGACTGTTTGCCACAATACATATGAGAGAGTATTAAATCTTTAGTCTGGTGGCATTCCAACTAGCAGCAGGTCTGAAAGAACAAAGCAGTGAAAGATCATGTCAGATGAGAATGGACCTAAAAAGAGGAACAGCGTACGGCATTTTAAACGCACTGACAGGAATTTCAAACAGAGAAACAGAGCAATGCATTTTTCAGTGTGTTGTTTTTAATCATTGGCATAGATTTAAGTGGGCTTGGGGGGTGCCCCATTCAATATTTCAATATCAAAATGATAGTCGTTGTGTAAAGTGAGTACTGTCAACCAGATGTTATAATTGAGCAGTTTGTTGAAGCTGATAAAGCTCCTGTCACGTTCATACTGCTCTTATCTTATCAGCCTCATATCTAACGGCCATACTGACCTGTGTTAGACCCGAGATCTGTGTGTAAGTTGCAACGAAAATGATTTTACATCTTTTTTTAATAGCGTTAAATATACAAGCATCTGAACTCATATAAAAACATACAGTACATTAAACTGCATGGGATATGCATACAGTGTGTGTATCATATATCTAATATGTCTTTTAATAAGTAAATCATTTATTATTTTCAACCTCCTATTTATGAACTACCATAGATGGATACTGGGATAATGTGGTTAAGGAACAGTTTTATGTTATAGTTAGTCAGTTCCAGCCCTGTGATTATGCTATATTATAAATGTTAATGGTCCAGGTGAGAGGGAAATTTATACTCCAGCATGTTTGTTTAAATATAATGAATGTGAATTGAATTGCATATTGAAATATCCCTAGAGTAACTTATCATATGATGTTTTGAATGTTGAATAAAACATGTTCAATATTACTAACATATTAACAAAAGTAATTTGAATAAAATTTCGCAGGGTTAGATGGTGTGACCTGTGAGGGCGGACACACAGACAGTCACATGTAGGAGCAGTTTAACATTATTTATAACATTCATTCATTCCTTTCCTTTTCATCCACACCCGGGTCGCAAGTCCTGGAGTTTACGGGCACGAGGCAGAGACTCAATATGGGCGGGGCATCAGCCCACCGCAAGTCTCACACACACCCACACATCATTTGTTCATACACTCACACCTATTGTCAATTTAGAATCCCCAGATAGCCTGATGTGCATGTCTTTGGACTGTGGGAGAAACAGTAGACCCTGGAGGAAACCCAGACCACAATGAGGAGAATATGCAAATTCCACACATACACACACACACACACACACACACAGGACCCTGATTCAAACCCCCCAGCCCTGGAGGTGTGAGGCACTTCACTTCACCATCATGGGGCCCATATTTGAAACATTCATTCGTTCATTTTCTGTAACTGCTTAATCTTTACTAGGGTCGCAGGAACCTGGAGTCTATCCCAGGGTCTACAGGCGTGAAGCAGAGACCTAACCTTTGCAGGGCGTCAGTCCACCGCAGGGCTATTTAAAACATATTGAAATATGTTAATAAAATTAATATTATTTACAAACGAAAGCTCTATCCCCTTTTCATTTAGCTTTTTATCTTTTCATATCAAGTAAGCATTTTTATGTTCTTTTTCAATAATTACAAGTAAAAAGTCAGCTTGAAGTGGATTTATCCACAGTAGGTGTATTACATGGCATCAAATAAACCCCAAAAGGGCCTGAATACTGATAATTCTGCTTTAGAAGAGCTTTCTACTTTTGTTTGTTGTCACAGAAATGTTTTGCATCCCCGTGAAACCATTACTGAGGTGATCATTGTATTTAAAGGGTATCTGACATGAGCTCAGTTGTCAGGTCTGTCTTTAAAAAGCTGCCTTGCATGCAAAAAAAAAGAGGGCGTTTACAACCAACTAAACACATTGTCAACACAGGTAGGAAGTTACTGAAAGGACAGCCTTGACAGATAAAAGGAGCAGTTCAGGAGGAACATCAAACACATGCTGTAATCTCTGTTATCTGCATGAAGCAGAACTGGTGGTCTGCCACCCAGGTGTGAGAAAGCTGAACTGGCGAAGTTTGATTCAGAACCTTTTTCTGTTTCTCACTTTTTTGGAAGACGAAGAAGACGTCCAAGTTGGTGGTAGCACAGGTACGGTTCTCTGTTTTCTTATTTTTTTAAGGTAGAAACCAGGTTACTTGTGCTGTTTCTTTCTGTTTCAGTGAGGTTAATAGTCTCAGACATGGGGGTCTAAAAGATCTACCCTGAACAGCGAGGTGCAAATAAACTGCAAAGTTATTCATTAATGTGCAAAAAGGTCCCATTAAAACCCAAACTTTGAAAATGTTTAGTAGAAATCTAAAATGTAATCCAAAATGTTTCTGAGGTATCCAGAAGTGGTTCGTCTGTTCTAAAAAAAAAAAGTGAAAGTGACCATTTGTCATACGTGAACACACCACAGCACACAGCGTGAACAGCACGAAATTCTTCCTCTGCATTTAACCCATTCACCAAGTGAAGCAGGCGGCAGCTACAAACACGACGCCCAGGGAGCAGTGTGTGGGACGGTACCTTGCTCAGGGTACCTCAGAGGTGCCTAGCAGTGTTGGGAATCAAACCCGGACTTTCTGGTCGCAGGGCGAATGCCCTAACCACTAGGCTACCAGCTGCCCGAGCTTGAATTTTGAGAGATTTTTAAAAGGCAATTCCACTGAATTTTCCAAACTTCTATATAACAATCTATATAATAAATAAACTGTTTTGCTGTGACACGCCTAAACCCTGCTCAGAATGATAAGAAAGTGTAATACCTCTAAGATCTCCCCCCAGAATATTTTTACACAAAATGATTATAAATGGTTGAAAAGAAGGTTTTGGACTGTTTTAAGAGACATATGCAGGGTGTTGTAAGGTAAATAATGTTTTACCATTATCAGAACTATGTATTCACAGAATATTATGGATAGCAAATGACAAGTGGTGTACAGTACTGTTTTTTTTTAGTGTTGCGGTTTTTGTTTATGTGTTGCGCTATCATCCTGGAGAAAGGTTTCATTTAATTCAGTCTCATTTCACTGTGTACTGTGCGCATGGCTGACATGTCAGTAATCACGTGACTTGATCTGATCACCCCTACCACCCCTATCAACACCATACACCATATGATACAATTCTCCATAATGAGCCATTTCACATGAAACCACTTTGAATTCCCCTCCAAGATTTCTGATCCAGATATCCTGACAGGCAGTCGCTCATTTAAGTAAACAATTTAAGCATATTTTACGATACACTGATTAGTCAAAGAAAAAGGTTTAAATCCCTTTTTCTTCAATCCCTCCTCATTTAAATCCTGCAATGACCTACAGGCTAGTTTTAGCTCTGCAAGTAGTGTATACTATCTACCTGTTTCACAACTCCAGCAACTCCTCAGAGGGACTTTTACAGATTCCACTGGCAGTATAACGTCAGTATGATAGAATAATGTACTTTAACATTACATATTTTACTGTTTTTCTGCTCTAACACTTCTCACTTAGCTTTCACATACAGTCAGTTACTGTCATGAGCAGAGCTGCCTGCAATGGTCCACTTCTACTCAAGCATCTGTGTTCCAAAGCTATCATATATATATATATATATATATATATATATATTATTGATATTATGATATTATGGAAAGCCAAACAGGAAATATTTAATGAAGCTTGATATATATGGAATGAAAGCTGATATATATGGAATGA
>JBBPDC010148359.1:0-21953 GCA_037974485.1 Hemigrammopetersius urotaenia
ATACACTTTAATTTAACCTTTGTGTTACTGAGTTTAGTGCATTACCCTTAAAGAAAATGTAATGGTAAATAAAATCAGAATCAGAAACTTTAGTACTTAAAAATCCATTAGCATTAGCAGCTTGAACCGAGCCAAAGCAAAGACTCGGACAGGGCACACGTAACTAATACTAAATAAATTGAGATAACTGCTGAAAATTGGGGGGGGTGGTTGAAACACTAAAATATGAGGACAAGACATGGAGCAATCATGCTACCTGCTGCAGCAGCTTCTTTTTTTTATGGAGGTTGACAACTTTTCAGTGTATGCCACCGCTGGACATGTGGCGGTAATACAGTACAGTTCTCAGAAAAGTCTGCGTTAGACTGTATCCGCAAATGCTGTAGTACTAATAATAACTTTTTGCACCCAAATTGCTTGAATATTCCTTTCTGTTGCACACCAAAGACAGGTAGGGTTCACAAACCACGTCATCATGGCAGAAACATTGCATTTAAGCAAAAATATTAGATGTGAACCTCAAGTCTAGGATTGTGAACATAGTCCTAAAGTCTGTCACAGACTTCCTGGTTGGAGTAATACATTACCGGTTGTTAAATGGTATCTGACAGTAAGGCCGGCAGTAAATGTAAGTCCAATATAGAGGAGCTAAGAGTAAGAATTGGTAAAAAAAAAAAACGATGAGAGGAGGTCTCTGACTTACTTGTGTAGGCATCGATGGTAGCTGCATCTCCTTTCACAGAGTCATTCACCAGTGCATATACGCTCAACTTATATTTAGTGCCTGGTTCAAGGTTTGATAGATTTATATTGTTGAGGATCTGGATGCCAGTAAAGTTAAGTTGTGTGTCCCATATTAAAGTAACATTATACTTGTAATTCGAGGATGCAGCATCAGTTGATGTCCATGAGGCACTAATCATTGAACTTTTATCGTTGGTAGAACTAAGGTTTACTACCTGAGAAGGCTCTAAAAAACAAAGGGTTTAACAAGTCAATAGGGTAAGTAAATTCAGCTGAATTCTAAGACAAAAAAACATCTAAAGTGGATGTGAATGGAATGTAAGAATACTTCGTCACACATTCTGCTGGAAGAGATTTCTAGATGTTGTATTTAAACATGGGCCATTAAAACAACCCCACTCCACTCCGACATTTTTTTGAAGAACTACCACATTCATCTAGATGTTTTTAATAAGCTTAGAACAGAGGGTAAAAATATGGTGATATTTGTTATCATATCATGATAAACAAAATATTTTTTTGAGAATATCTTGCATATAAAATAATGGACCAACAAAATATAATTACTGTTAATCAAAAACCCAAGTATCTCCTAACTGGTAACTATTCAGGACATGGCCAAAACATGTTAACATAAGATAATGTAAAGAATTATATTCCTAATCTTTTTTTGGTTCAGTCAAAACAATATTTTAACATTATATAAAGAGTGGCTGCTTTGTTCAAATCAAAATAAGGCAACAAAACACAATGTGTTGGTTTGAAGTTAAATGCAGTACTGAAGACCAAGACTATACTCACTGGTGTAGGCATCAATCTTGCCCGGCACTCCAAAAATGTCGCCTTTGACCACAGCAGAAACTGCGAAACTGTATAATTGTCCTGGAAGTAGATCAGTTATATTGTAGCACTCAGTGTTGCATGTTTGGTTTGTTCTGCTTGCTAGATTCACTGAATAGCTTTCACGTCCTCCCATTGGTGCGCTCCACGTAAGGAGGATTGAAGTGGTTTCCACACCATTCACCCTCAGATCACTGATCTCCATTGGTACTAGAAAGAGAAAGAAAGTGCCGCAAGTTGCCCACAATGTCAAGTAAATTGAAAATATCAAGGTAACATGAAGCAGTTGGATTTTTGAGTTTCCTTGTAGTCGCCTTTACTATGATTCATTTCTTTAGCCAGCCTAGATTTGTTCGTTCACTCTTGTTACATCTGCCCCCCTTCGCCAGAATATTAAGTACAGTACGCAGCTCTGGGCACAGGGTAGGTTTGTGTGTGTGTGTGGTCGCCAGGAGCCTAGTAACCCATGTGGCACCTGACGACATGTCCGCCTGTCTGGAGTTTGGTTCTTTTGACTTCACTTTCATTAGCTTGTATCTCCTGTCCTCATGTCCGTTTACCCAGTTTTAATCGCATAACAGGTACATCTATTTCCAGCTGTAGTAAAACTGTGGTCCATCTTTATTTATGCGACAGAAAATGTACATGTATTTAGTTAAGAAAAAATACGTTTTAAAATGGATATGTAACCTCTTCTATTTGAAAAAGGAGACCATTTAATGTGTCTATGGCTTGAAAGAGCATATTCATTCAGCCAGTTTTTTACATTCCCTAGCTTGAAAAAAGGCAATAGCATTCACATGCATGTTTACTCACAAGTGTAGAAGGTTAGGTTCTGGGGGTTGAGGTCCCTGGTGCATTTCACAGGGAATATTTGGACTGTGTACATCGTTCCTGGCACCAGGTGGCTGAGCTGCATGTTCAGCTCGGTCACATTTGTGGTACCATTTGTGGAACCAATTGTGGTATCATTTGAGGAGCTTTTGTACTCCACCCTGTAGTGATCGATATAGTCCCCAGGTGCCTTGCTCCAGCTCAACAAACCTCCGTCATGTGTCACATTGGAAATATTGACCTGCCCATAAAATCGCTCTGCAGATGAGAGTACGAAGCAAATATGTGAGACAAGACTGGCTTGAGATGAGCACATTTATGGGGGAAAAAACACCACACCAAAGAACAAATTGAAACACATATGCATGTTCCCAGCTCTGGAAAAAAAAATAAGAGACCACTTTTCCCATTTATTCCATTCACTGGTGAACTAGTAATAGTAAGTAATAATAAACATCTCCATATGTGTAAGTGCAGTAGTGTTTGTATAGCAGCTTTTCTATGTGTTGTATTCCAGCAGCTCCACTCCTGATTCAGTTTCTGATGGGATTACTATACATTACTATTTTAACAGTTGTAAAATAATGTAAGCATTGTGTAGTTTAGCAGTATTAGTGTATAGTAGTAGTATTATTTAGTGTAGTATTTTATTTTCTTTATTTACATTTTTGGAATTTTGAAACTAGCGAGGTCAATAGTGAACACAATAGTGACATGAACATTTTACAAAGACACACTCCCATTAATAAAAAAAAAAGAAGCAATAACCAGGAAATAAAGATGCGGTCTCTTACATGTTTTCCATAACTGTATATAGTGGGATAAATTATGGCTTATACATGGTACACATTTTTACATGTGACAATTAGCTTGAGTTGATTTTTTTTTGTCTAACTGACAACAGGTGGCAGTGCAGGACTAAAACTTTGACGCTACATCAAATTCAAAATAGCTCTAACAATAGACACACCACAAACATCTACAGTAGCACAACTGCCACACACATAACTACTCAGTAGTTCTTAACAACTCCTTTTCGCAGTGTTAATATCTTTGCTATTATTTGTAGGATACTGCAGTACTTAACAATGTCTATCAGCTCCAAGTGTGCTATTTTATAGGCGGAATGATTTGTGCAAGATCAAATTATCACGAGCCAGTTATAGCTAAATCCACAGCTCAATCTATGTCCAGAGGTTTGGGACGAACACTTCACATTTATTTCCTCCTAACACCTGATCCGTGAAAGTAGCAGAATGCTGATTAACTGCTTTGACAAAAAAACAACTGTTAAGTGAAATCCACATTGATATAAATATTTATCAGTTCTCAATGAGATTATTATTTAGTGTGGGAAAGTAACATGTACTCAAGTAAAACCTTGAGACTTTTTGTAATTTACAGGGCATTTTCAAATCACAATATATAATTTTGATTTAGTATTTAATTCTCACTTAGTACTCTGTTAAATATTAGTTATACAGAATTTAGTTCCTAATTCAGTTTTGTGTTTGAATTAGGGATCATCTCTGTGCTGCTTTGTGAATTGTCACACTTCTGGCTTTCAGGGTTTTATTCTCGATGAAGAGTGCACCAACCGTTGCAGAAAAGTACATGTATTTCTACCTCAGTCATCATGTACAGTCTACTTTAACCCAACCACCTTTTGATGCATCTGGTAAAAAGGTCATTATAGCTGGTGAAGTTGCTTTGTTCTATCGGCAGATATTGCTTGAAGTAGACAAAATCACTAGACAATAGATAACTGGACTCCATAAACAGACATACTGATGAAATTGAGATTTTTTTAGCAGTTAATGAGAAATAATCAAGGAAACCTTATTCTTAATGCTGCCAAACCAAGTGCTCTTATTTCCTCTGTACCATACATGTGTGTATTCTAAACCAGCATACTATATAAAGCCAAATAGACCAAAATAAACCTGACTGCATTATTTTAACTCATACTTGTCCTAGGTCAAATCAGAAGTGTCTTTATCCAGGGAGCAGCTCAATTTTAGAAGGGATCTGGCGGATCAGAGCTGATCTGTTCCATTCTAGGAGTGATAGTTTTCTAGTAAGCATGTAGATTTAAAAAATGAATAATACTTCTTACCATCATAACAGATGAAGGGCTGGAGTTCATAGCAGTGTTTTTCCCGCCACATGCCAAAGTTGAGCAGGACCACACACGAATTCTCAATATAGTCAAACTCTGTTTCAACAACAGCAGGGCTAGTAGGAGTCACGATGGCCGTTGTGATTAGACTTGTAGAAGGACTGGTGATAAGGGCTGTACTAGTATATGTGCTGGGAGAATAGGTGGTGGATGAATAGGTGCTGGGAGAATAGGTGGTGGATGAATAGGTGCTGGCAGAAGTGCTAAGAGAGGTAGTACTGGTACTAGAAGTGCTAAAGGTACTTGAAGAACCATGTGAGACTGGAGTGACAATGAAATCAGATTCATTTAAACAAGTGATGAGTTTGACCAAGCTTGGGCAGTCCAGGATCTCATTAAATGGGCGCTGTGTAGTACCAGTAGTGCTAGTCGTTCGAGTAGTGCTACTAGTGCTAGTAGTGCCAGCAGTAGTGTCAGTGGTACTGGTAGTGCCTGCAGTAGTGTCAGTGGTGCTGGTAGTGCCTGCACTACTAGTAGTTGGTGATGGAGATGTAGGCACCGACACTTCGTGTTTCTTTAGAATAGGGCGACCAGGATACCAGTTCTGGAAGATCACAGGGTCACCATTGGACCACTGAGACCACAGTATGGGTCCACTGAAGTTCTGGCGGAGCCCAATCCAGTAGCCTAAAGTCAGGTTCGGGGTGGTGAGGTTCTGAGGGGCGAGCTTCTGAAGGAGTTCCTGAATGAGCCAGCCATTAGCTGGAGTGACAGTTGTCAGATCTTTATAACATGTCTGACAGTAGTTCCTGGCGTTCTCCCACGTGGTAAAATTGAACATGAGAAAATACTGCTCCTCTGCCCAGATAACAGAGAAGGCTTAAAAGAGAGCAGTGAAGAAAGAACAAAGCAAGCACATTAATCCAATACAAAAAAAAGCATATTACAGCTGTTCCATTATAAGGAAAAACAGTCTATAACAGTCGGTGTTAAAAGATGCAAATCAATTTAAGATCAGGCGGCATTACTTTGGCCATTATGCAAATGTAGAATAAAACATATTCCAGGAAGCACACAATGGAGCCCAGTCAGTAATGCTTTTTAAATAGGCAGTACATGTAAACTGCACAATGATTATTAAGCTTACAGGCTTTACTTTGATCGGAATTCCTCCCCAAAATTTCAGAATATTTAAATGGTTTAGAAATAAAGTATCATGTGTGTTAGATATAAAAATGTAGTATTTTAATTTGAAATGCACCATTATAAAGAAATGTAATTGGTCAGATTGACCACTACCACAGTGGTGTTGAAAGGAACTCTCTAAAAGCTGTTACATGATATAGCTTAATGATTGCTGCCTCATACCTGATTATTAAAGTAACATTGGTGTAAAGTAACATGGGTAGAACAGCAATTTGTCAAAAATGACCCGTTTAGAAATTAAATAATTGAACTTGAAATATTTCATATTTTTATATTTTGAATATGAACATATTTGTTAAATCAAGTTATGGGTTCAGGAAATGTTTTAACTTTTTTTTTTAATGCGATCAGAGTATATCTGGCAGATCTTAATCAGATTAGTAATTATGGTTTTGCCTATTTTTTCTCGTCGTATTTACATTCATAGCAGCTGTTCCTAGAAAACGAGCAAATTAATACATTGTATGTGTGCAGTGATAAATCGTAATTAATTTGTACTTTTTGAAGTATTTTCAATTGAAATTGCTTAGAAAAAAATGACAGTCCTGGTAAATTTTTAGCTCCCCCAGCAGAGGTGTGGACTCAAAATCACATCATCATAAATTTGCATGTTTTTCATGAAAGTATGATTTTATATGAGAGATGAGAAATTCAATTAATTAAACCGAAAAAGTTCATTTAGACTATGTCCTTAAATGAATCGGACGTTAGTCAGTAACAATGGTTACACTTTGCTTTCGAGTAAAACAGGCGCATCTAGAGAAATTCAAATGACTAGCAATAAATCCTCACCAAGCACACAAAGGTCAGTCTTTCCGTAGTCATCAGGATAATTTCCCATTTTCCTCACGATAATCCAGTACTGAGCTCTTTTCAATTTTTTGCGCAAACAAGTGCAAATTACATCTTCTTTCTGTCTTTTGTTCAGGACAGACCTTACACTTTGTTGTTTAGCACCTAAATCTAAATCAAACTGCCTGCTGTTTATTGAAGGCGGAGTGGCGGTACAGCCAATTACATTATCGGTCTTTAAGATTTTAACATTTTACTTCAATGTTAGTCATAGTAACAACAATAAGGTTAATAATAAATAGCATTGATGTTGATTTATCATAAAATATGTGCTCATTTAAGTGGACTATTTCACGACACTTGCCAGTACTGACTTGAGCCAAGACTTACAATTTAACGTCTCGTCCCAAAGGCATAAACAATGCAAATGTACCCTCAGGGAACAACATAGCCATAGCCTTTCCAGGCACAATTGAATTATTTCTCAACTTTTAATAAGAAATATAAAATAAAAAGCATGACAACATAGTGTGCAGCAACTTTGAAAATATAACTACAATTATGATCCAATTCCATGAGAACCTGCCCCTGAGGGTACCACTGCAATGACAGCATTTGTACTCTGAAGGGTACCAGAACTGAAGATGTTTTTTTTTTTGTTTTTTTTACAGGAACTTAAGTATTTTTTAATGAAAGCAATATTAACATTTTATCATTAATACTTAAGTTTCCAATTCCAGACTTGACTTAATACTTAGCTCTTGCTCACACCTGTGACTCTGGAGCTTTGGTAAATTAGTTTAGGCCCAGATGATCCCAAACAGACTAAAACACTTAACTTTCTATTCTAATGGATGCTGAATGAACAGTCAGTCATTTTATTTTATATGCGTACGTTTAACAATTACTCCACTGCAGTCACCTTTAAAGACATTCTCAGATATGTACGGAACAAATAATGAACCTGCGCAACAGAAGCTTACCTGTTAGGAACACAGCCCCCATTACCAACGTCTTATGAAGTCCTGACATAGTGGATGAATGTCACGAGCCTTAGCTTAAATAAAACCAAGTAAACTACAAAGAAGCGAATGATAAATGATTCGAACTTCAACAGAAAATTGGCAAACATGGACCATATGTAACTCACGCACCAGACACTGTGGGAGTATGAATATAAAAACAGGGAAATATGTATCAGCTCTTCATTTGCATTTAGTCAACACACGTCAAAGGCAGAACAAGCTGCCTATTTAGAAAGCAGTGGGGGAGGAGTCACAACCGTAAAGTCTCAGTTTAGTGTTCTAGAACGACATTACAGCCGACATCTTTGTGTGAACAGGATTTTTCAAGACAAGACCAAAAACAAAAACAACAGCATAGACACAATGCACCCTGAAGCTCCACCAGGAATATCCAGAGCCCAGCTCCAGGGCACAGAACTGAAAAAGAGTACATTACACACAGCTGTATGCGAAAGTATTTGCTAATTGCAGTAACACTTACAAACACTGTTTTGTGCAAATGTTCTGTGTAAAATCTGTTTTTGCTTTAACAAAGTGCAAAGTGTCCATTTGTATTACATGAGCACACCAGCACAGTGCGAACAGCACGAAATTCTTCAGGTTTTTAACCCATTCACCAGCCTGGGCAGCCAGGAAAACGGCGTGAACACACCAAAGCACATTGCACAGCATGAACAATGAAAAAATTCTTTCTCTAGATTTAACCCATTCACCAAGTGAAGCAAGGGGCTGCCATCAACTGCCCAGTGTGCAATGTGTGAGATGGTACCTTGGTCAAGGGTACCTTAGTGATGACACTTTAATGGTATCCCTCTTCTAGCTACATCTCTTGCCTATTAGGTATATCAGTTCACAAGCTCTTTAAATGACATGCAAAATGACAAACAAGCGAGAGTGAGCAAATACAGACATGTAAGTGCAAAGCATTTTTAATGTCATTTTCATATTATAAACCCCAATCTACACATCTCACATAAGCAAACAAAAGTTTCAAGAGAGTCATTAAATGTTTAACGTTTAAAATAATACAAACATCGTCAGGAATACAAAAACACTTGCCATATAAAAAAAATCTGGAATCACAAAATAGAAGATAAACATGGAGAAACAATAGAGGGAATGCTCAAATATACTGACCTGAGATTGCACTCAACAGTTAACACATGATCAATGCCACAGTATTTGAAGACATTTCAGTTACAATTTATGCAGCAGAATGACTGCTTTCAAGGAATCGAGCTTTATGTCAGAATAAGGCGCAGCACTTTAAAGTGGAAAACTGAATATACTGAAGCTCCAAGCACACTTTTCATCAAGGCAGTGAAATAGCTGAACAGTAAACACTAAAAAATGACTGATACAAAATGGACCTCCAGCCTAAAGTGAAATAAATCACAGAAAAAACACACGTGTTCAGTCAGTGTCCGTCTGAACGTCTTTCAGAAGCAGCTTCTTCCCAGTACAGTGCATTAAGTCCTGTTTGGTTAAGCTCTTCAAAACACTGGGGGAGGAAACATGGTAGGACTTTTAAATTTTAAATAGCTAGGTAAGTGTTTACAATCAGTGTTGCATAATAGATTACACAAAGTCCAGACAGATATATTCATTCAGCCGGCCTTCTATACTGTTCTTTACCAAAGTGCACAAAACAGTCAAGTGTGTGTTTTTACCGCTTCTGTCTGTATTTGTCCTTTTCCGCCACGGTCATTGCATCCATCAGCTCCAAACTGTCGTTTATGGTCTTAAACATATTAAATCTTTCTTTACCGCGAACCTAGAAAAAGAAACCAAGATCAAACGAGTTTCTTACGTATGGTTTGTATAAAAGTGGGGGTTCCACAGTCTATGAAAAGCTGCTGTTTTCCACTCACATGCAGAATGAAGAGCTCATCCTCACTACCGGAGTCGATCTTAATCTTCTTACTGGATGATGTTGCGCTAGGGGTGGTAGGCAGCGAGCCCACAGTCGAATGTTCTAAAGGAAGAATCCGCAACAAAAACTGGATTAAATATACGACTGCCTCGCTCATTCACATCACATGACAGAAAATGAAAAAACTAAAGTAAAAAAACAAAACAAAACAAACAAGGATGTGTTCACATAAAGACTAATGGCATAAATTACATCTCACCTAACTTATCTCGTCGACTGTAGATAAGACCCTGCTTCAACAATTATAACTGATTCAAGCTATGTCCTTCTAAACTGTACCAAAATGTATTATTAAATCAAAATTTAACACCGTGCTTCAGAAGGAAGGGAATCTACAAAGAGTAGGCCTTGTCTAATATTCAAAAAAACATTAAGTCATTCACAATCAAAGCTCTGTGGTCATTCATCTTTTGTCTTGAAAACTGATTTTTGGTTTTCTACTTACGCTAAAGGGATAATGTTACTGATTAGTGGCACTATCCTTTCTACATGTGGCAATAAAACTGTTTAAGGGGCCGTTCACATATCGCGTCTTTATTATTTCAAATGTAGACGTGCGGCAGCCGCGCTCATAACGGAAGCGACGCTGTTGCGACGCACACGCAGCCCGCACCGCGTCGAGTTGAAAACATCTCAACTGTTCAGAATGCCGCAAGTGCACCCCGGGTCATGTGACGAGATTCAACCAATTAGCTTCCTCGACTTTTCTGTTACACTGACGCCTCAGCAGAAACACGGAGGAGCAGCTCATCACTGTGGTCCAGGGATTTCCTGAACTTTATGATTTGACAAGCCCGCAAACTTTTCCTAAAATATAATCCAGCTGGTCCTTGTCAAGTCTGAAGTAGGCTTTGAACCTCCCGTTGTCCAGGCGGAGATCCTGGATCAGCTGGTGAAATTATCCGTGCTTTTTTACGTTTTTGAAGAATGGGGTGTACCCAAACACTACAGCGTTTTTTTTTTCTTTTCTGCGTAAATAAATCGTGCAGCAGAGTTACAGCAAGGGTTTTTCGTTGGAGGAAATGGAGAGCGCGGCTGATGGTTGCTTAGCAACGACAGATGCTTCCGGAGCACAAGCGCCCAAGCGCTTCTGGACAGAAGGAGAAAGCCTAGCGCTTTCCACGCGTTTTTAGGCGCGATATGTGAACTAACTAACTCCTCCCCATTCTGTAGTTCCAGTATTTGTGCAATTTAACTACTGTTCTGTAAACTGATCAAATGTTAGAGAGTTACAGTAAACCCTGCATTGTGTTTTGGTTTTTTAAAAAAAAACACTAAAAATGACTTTTTATAGTGTAAACCCTACATATGCCTCTAAATATGCTCCCTAAACACTTTACATTTTCGTTAAGGGTAATGTGTTAAACGGAGTTTTAAATGAACTTGTACTGTACAGTTTACACTGAACTCCTGCAATGCCAGAACGTAAATACCAATACAGACTGTACTGTAATGCATAGCCATTTTCTTTTGTATAAATAGGGTAAATACAATAATAATTTAACATATATTAAGTAATAAAAATACAGTAAAATGTATGAGTAATCACCAATCATTTTTACAGTTCAGTAGTTTACTGTTCATCCTGCGACGAGTTGTATTGTAGTTCAGACACTGGACAGCTACTGAGCTGAAAAGCCTCTTAATTAAATTTACAGTAATAAAAATTAGGGCTGGGAATTTAACGCGTTAATTAGATTAATTAATCACAGAAAAAAATAACGCGTTAATATTTTTAATGTAATTAATAATGTTACGTTACACTTTGTAGAACTGCAGCAAGCTTTTAGAGCTGGGATACGCGGATCCTTTTTTGGATTCGGCTCCCTCTGAGTCACTCAGTAAAGTGATCCGGATCTGCGAGTCACTTGAGTCACTATTGCCAAACTGACAGCGGCCGTCAGTGTCAGTGTAAGAATGAGTCTGTGGAATTCATGTGCTTTGCGCTACGCCGGTAGATTCACTCATTAGGCTAAGGTCGAGATCGGGAAGTGCTATGACTCGATTGATTAATATTTTCTGTTAGAAAGGAAGTTAACTCGTGTAATCTATACTGGTTTTTCGGGTAGCGTTAAATTAAACCTGCCGGATTAAATCCGACTCTGTGGCAAAAGTTAACCGATGGATGCACTCATGACTTGGCTGACCCGTCTCTGAGCGGTTCAGATCCGGAGGAAGTTAAGGAGCGCTAACCCGATTCAGGATCAACTGCAGGCTTATTTTCTGACGCGAGAAGACCACTAGGTGGATTCAGCTACAGGAAGATGTAGGATAACCCTCAAGCTAGTCTGTCTTAGCACATGGTTAAAAGAGAAATAAGAATTTAGACTAGTGTAGCATAAGTGACAGGCTTATGTTCAATAACAACAATGTCTATTGCAATTTAGTTGATAGGCTTCTGTATGTATGTGCGATTAAATGCGATTAGATTAATTAATCGCCACACCATGTAATTAATTAGATAAAAAATTTTAATCGCTTGACAGCACTAATAAAAATATAGAGCTTTAAAATGGACAAAAAACAAAAGAAAAATAACAAGCATTAGTAACCATCCCAAGGCAGAGATCTCTGGGCAGTAAACATTTATACAATTATATTTTATATTTAACTGCAGCTGAATTCACGTTAATATTTACGTTACAAAAAGAAGAGAGAGATTTAAATTCAGCGCGGCAGAACGGACAGATTGCCAGTCTCCCTCTGTAAACATTTTCGTTAAGCTGAATTTAAAACGAAAGTGTTTCGAATTCATTCATCTTTTTCTTCAAATCTCTTTCTCTCTGTTATTTATGTTATTAGGAAATTATATATGTTTAATGTTTTAAAACTAAAATGCACGAAAAAACATTGCCACGAAAAAAGCTCTAATCATAGCCTGCTGCTATTTTATTTTTATTGCATTATAAACAATTTGTAACTTTCATTAGCCATTTTGCACTACTGCTCTGCTGGTACAGCACACAGAATCATTATTCATAGCATTCTTACAGCTGTTTTGTTACACCAAAGTTCTGTAATTGTGTTGCACTATTTGTCTTTTTTCTATTCTTCTGTTGCACTGAGCATGCTAATGACAATAGAATTTCCCTCAGGTATGAAGTTCTCTCTTATGTCCTCTCTTTTTTGCTACTTGATTGTCTTGACCTTGGATGTAGGTCTCCAGACAAAAGTATCCAGACACTGGTGTGAATATGATAAGTTAATTCACACGCACACAAAAACATTAAAAAAAAAAAAAAAACACCCAGTTTGTGTAATCTCAATAGAAAATAAAGCAACACTCAAGCCTAAACTCAACATGTCCAATAGTAAAGCTGGCTGCAGGGGTATAAAGTGTCTTACTTCTCTTGGATCCAGTAGAAGACTTCACGGTTTGCTTGATGCGATTCTCCTCTTCCGTTTTGCGGTCCCGGCCAGGGCAGGCACAAACACGGACCTCAAAACAGCAGCGACCCAAAACCTGCCCACTGGAACATCAAGGAGCACACAGTTAATATTTTAATGTTCTGCTTAAACTGAGTGAGACAGAGGCACCATGCTTTCGTTGTTTATTTTAAACTATGATGATACTTTCGCAGTTATGCATCGAAATGAAACGCCCTTGCCACTTGGGACTGAGAAACGAAAAAGCCAACAATAAAAAGTTTATATTTAAAAAAAAAAAACCCAAACAAACCCAAAACTATACGTAAAAATTCAAAGCAATGAATCCCAGTGTTTTTAGTCATTCTTTGCCTTTTGTCCAGTTGTGAATTTTTGGGCATTTTGAAAACCGTGGCTAGAAGTGGTGCCAGTGCGGCTGCAGGGACTTCCCTTTCAGATTTGGCCGCTTTGCTGAGTTGGTTGCACTGAGTGAAACGGCATCAAACGTTAAGCAAAAGTTCTCAGGCATTTGAGCTCCTTTTCATTTCTTAGAATGAACAATGATTACAAAGGGCTGGTCTAAATGTCCCTCATAGAAGCCGTAAAATGGTTTTCTGCGGCTTACAATTTAACTGTAGCTTAACCATATCTGTGCAGGTGAGCACAGTGAGGAGAACGAACAGAATTTCTGAGCTTTTCATTTTATTAAATATATTTTTAAGATCTCACATACTGGTATCATGTTGTAAGCCTACATGAATGAAGCAGAGGAGAAAAGGAACTCACTCATGTGTCTCCAAAGTCATGATGGTGAGAATGGGCCTGCGATTCATGCCCCCCATACAGCTGCTGTTGCACATGAAGTTCAACAGGATGGTAATGCCCTCGGACCCCAGCTGCCAGCAGGATTATGAACATTTTACATCAGCACCACAATCTATTTCAATTTTTTTTTCTTTGCATTTGGAATATAAACAACCATTATACTAAATAAACAAACATTATATTAAATAAACAAAAATCCAACCACATACTAATGAAAGTCAATGTGCCAAATTCAGTGTCAAATCTATTTCAACACTGATTATAGAGCAACTTCCATTCTGCATGACAGTAAAGATGCTGCAGTAATGAACTACCTGAGGGGACTCATATGGTACAGTAACGCTCTGCCTCTTAGTATTAGGGTCCTCTCGATACTGAGCCCTCTGACTGGCTTCCACTCGGATGAGATGACTGCGATGGCAAACACCTGAGAGAAGAATTCTTCCCATTAATCACATTACAGTATCACAGATCCACAGTTTAAGAAAAAGAAATAGTGCAAGAACCCAAAACACAATGTGCAGTAAAGAAAACATTTGCCAAACAGTCACTGAAGTGTCTCAAGCATAAAAGACAACTACTTTCAGGTTATCTATGTAACACCCTCAACTACAACTTCTCAAATGGTGGCTAATTAAGATCAGGTGTGGTTAATCAGGCAAATCAGAATGCAATGTTTTCACAATGTTTGGGACATAACTGAAGTTGGACAAGAGAATTTTGTTTATTTATTTAAAAATACTAAACTAATTGTGCAAACAGAGACTTCATAAACCGCTGCACCTGAAAAACAGATCTAGTTTTGACCAATTTTCGTGTAAGACGGCCAGCCCACTGGTTACTACCTTCATTATGCTCCGCGATGTTTTGGTGATGAGGGCAGCGCAGCACCACCTCAGAGACATGCTCAGGTTTTTTGTAGATAGCCGTGGCCCTCAGGACAGCTCCCTGAGGAGGCTCTCTCTCCACCAGCACGTCAACCGGACAGGTTTTTGCCAGCTGGCAGTACAGTTTGTTCAACTTCTTCGAATACTGCGAGGAGAGATGGGCAACGGGAACCATGAACTGTGATTAGCAAGTGTGACTTCTCCATTTCATTCCAAAACTATCACTGTTATACTTTTCCTCCCATTCAATTCTTTTCATTTCTGCTGGTGTGGTCCAGTCTAAACAGGATACCTCTTGTCACTGGGGATTTTTAAGTAGACCAATATTCTTTTTCAAGCAAGTTGTGCTTGAGTTTTATTTCACCGAATTATTATTATTACACTTTTTATAACTGGAATTTGAGCTACACACACAGCAGACTCAATCAGACTTGAAAACGTAAAGAGTTATAAAAAAGATGTGCATCACTGTTTGTTTCACTGGTCAAATTTCAATGACACAATGCCAAAATTATTCATTACTGTTCCAATTCTTCATAGAATAAAGCCTTTTCCTCACTTACAGTAGATATAGCAGACTTCGCTGTGCTGGACTGGTTGAAGCGCAGCTGGAAGCCAAATTCACCAGGGTAGTCATTTGTGGATGGTACTACTGCAGCTGGGGGCGGCAGACTGTCCGGTAATGGAGAGAACTCAGCCTGTATAGGAGCGCTCTCAGCGGCCTCTACAAGCTCCAGCTGATCAAAGTTCTCAGTGAAGGTTCCATTGGGCAAAGCCTATTAAATTGAGTAGCAAGTTAAAATCTGATTTAAAAAATCTAGCAGTAAAGAGGAATTAATTTAAGTGATAACACAGTGTTGTGTCTGGTCATAATATTTGGCTAATCATACATTCAGCTTAAAAAACAGACTGTAGAGTAAATGTGAAGCACTGAAGGTAAGTGTTGAATATTAATACCCAGCCCTACAAAATATTATTAGTAGAGGTGGGCATAGATTAATTTTTTTAATCTAGATTAATCTCATTGTAATCTTGAGATTAATCTAGATTAAATGGGCCCCCCCCAAAATGATCCCAATGCCTGTTTTTATAGTGTAAACCATAAATATGCCTCCAAATGTTCTCCCAGATCACCTTAATTTCAATTTACCCTGTAAATATTAACCCGAGGTTTAAATACGGAAAAGTCAGGAACGAGAGAGAGACAGAGAGAAAGAGAGAGAGAGATACAGAGAGAGAGAGAGACAGAGAGCGAGACAGGTTTAAAACGAGCGCGATCCGGAAAAGTCACGAACCAGAGAGAGAGAGAGACAGACAGACAGAGTAAATCCGCGCTAAAATATCAAGGTGAAAGTCATCATAGCTTGCGTAGTATAGACCCAGCTCCCAACCCAACTTTGTGAATATATTAACGGCGATATTTTTTTGTCACGCGATAAGAGTCTCGCGTTAACGTTGTTAATGGCCCAGCACTAATTATTAGACAAGACAAGAACAACTTACAACACTGAGCCAGGCATCACTGTCTGCTCTTGGTAGCTCTGCAATGATCTCCCCTAATCCCCTGAATGCAAATACAGGAAAACATACATTACTGTGCTTGAACATTTGGCAATACCCTAGATTTCTGATATTATTAAACTGCAAGAAAGTACATTTGTTGACTTCTAGGTCACACATTTCCAAACATTTTTCACCCACAATCTACACCGCTGCCCAGAAACTCTTGGTAAGTAGAACACATGCACAAATCAATTATTTGTAATATGATCAATTATATAATACATTTCTTTTAAGTAATGACCAACCTTATGCAGCCCAACAGAGCTTTCAAAACCCAAGGAGAGACAAACTCAGCTCTGTAGCTACACATACAGGTCCTACCGTTATGTGGCTTGAGTTAATCATTGTGTGTGTAAATATCTACCTACTGTCTACAGCATCAAAAGTACATCCTGGCACAAGCAAGCTTGACAAAAAAAAAAAAAGAAGATATATTGTCTTGCCTCTGACCGACATCCTGTATCAACTTAACCAAAACTATATTATGTCCATTTACTCTGCACCAGAAACAGAAGTCCTGCTTTAATAATCAGCCTTAATGTTCAAATCCAATCAAATCTTGCTCAGAAACACCCAATGCATTATATTCTACAACATTTTAACTCACATGTCAGAGCCCACATCTGCCCACATCTGCTCAAAGGTGCCCTGACTCATGGGCAGCCCCACAGTCTCCAGGTCATTCATGGCTGTGGTCAGCTCACCTGTTCAGTGAAAACAGGGAGGCGGCAGGAACCTGGGGGGGGGGGGGGGGTGTCATCCCTAATAGTTAATAGAAACACATGTAATACTTAATAGAAACATGAGAAGTATGATTTAGTTCACAGAAAAGTGTATTGCTCATCACAGTAATGGTAAAATACCATATTACTCTTTCACATACACAGCAAAGTTACTACTACTGGAAGGTCAAGGAAATGAAAAGGTTTTCTGTTGGTATGCAAATCCACGTTACAAAGGAACGTATCCGTTTCTCGCGCTGCAGAATATTCCGTGTTACTTCATTCTTTCCTGTAAACGATCTACACACAAGAAAGCCCCCATCATACACAGCTTTTCCTAATCCATCCCACACAATTCAAATCACTGGCTAATGACCCACATACTGGGTCAGGTGTGTCAGGGATGAGAACACAAAGGGCATGACCTCCCCAGTACTGACCTGGGGAACATCAGTTAAGATGGCAAAATAGGCACCTAGAAAGAGGTCCTGTCCAACCCAAACATGAATGCGTCATTAATGTGTTTTATAGCTGGTAACTAGAGAGCTGCCCCTAAAATCATTGGTTTGAATACCACCACCACTGAGGTACAATTGAAGAAGATACTCTCCCAACACGCTCCTTCTCATGTGCCCCCCGTCCTGGATTTTTAAGGTAGCCTATCTCTCTGACAATCCAGGGTAGAGCATGTGACATTTTTCAATAAAGTCATGGCCTTCAAAAAGAAGCTCTCGGTCTGGACCAACAGAGGTGTGTATGACATGTTCAGCTGTCTGTCATCTCTGGCTGATGAGGGTGTGGATCTGGGGGAAGTGCCTGCAGTGATCGCACAACACCTTACAGAAACACTGCATCATTTCGATTCGCACTTTCCTTCAAAATCCAAAATCCCATCTCATGGAAAAGCAATGGGTAGGAGACCCGTTCGCCAATCCAGAGAGAAGTGATCTGCCACCTGTGGTCCAGGATAAACTTTTGGAGCTCTCGTGCGACGCTGGGTTAGTTGAGCTTCGGCTGGCCGTCTCTGTCCGAGTTCAGCCAGTCATGCTATGAGGAATATCCCCAGCTGAGTGAGATGGCGGTTAAAACAATTTTACCCTTCCACTCCACGCAGTCGAGACCACTTTTCTCAACTGACAGCCACGAAAACAAAGGACAAACAGACTGAACTCTGAAAACACACTCAGAGTGTGCCGTCCTCGCCTTTCGACCAGTTAGTGGTGAGAAAGCAGGAACACCCATGACATTAAATTGTTGATTTTTGGTGCCAAATAAGCCCTGTAATTTAATTTAAGTAAATTTGCACATCCAACACCATTTGGCAGTGTTCAAAACAAAACAAACAAAAATAAAGTGCAAAAAAAACTAGGTTTCTTGGTTATTATATATAGGCATAGGCACATAATAAAAAGAGCAGCTATCCGTAATGCCCAACGGACATTTTTTCCACCACGAGGTGAAAATATGCAGGGATACATTCATATGCTGAAACTTTATGGCATAGTGCGCCCACACTGAAAACTAAGCTAAAATTCAGTGCACTGAAAGTACCCGGATGGTGCACTGAAAACAGATTACGCTTTTGTGACGTGGTATCTGTTGTGGCGTGTCTTGACAGGTCTACATGTGTCAATCAAAAGGAGTTTTCTTCTTGCTGGACATAAGTTTTCCTATGTTTTCCTTTGTCGTTCTCCTTGTGAAATTCTCAAACCAGCCCCGACTGGCTTTAAATGGCTGTCCTGATGCCTAGTTCACTGAAGTGCCTGGGTCTGCTGCAGCAGATCGGCGTAACCAGCTTGAGTCTTCTCACAGATTATCACCTGCGTTACGGGATCTCCTCCAAGCTGCTTCTCCGTCAACCACACCATCAGCAGCTTCTCCATATTTTCATGGATAGATGTCTGCTGTTTAAAAAATACTTTGATTCGCCAAGTCAACTTCACGCACACCTTGGTCGTGTTTTTCTAATTTATTTCTTAAATTCACTGCACATCATCCGCTTCTTCTCAAGGCTTGTACCTCGAAAAACTCGTAAGTTGGGACAATGGTAAGTCAAGGTACCACTGTATCTAATATTCATATACATCATAAATGCACAAATTATTATTATAATTCTAGTCCCAGCAATGCATGTCTGCATTAAATTCCCCTTGTTTACATCATGGTTCCTATTATATTTTTAAGCATGTATGCAAACAGTGTGGGTGAATCCCCCTTCTTCCTCCAGGCAGAAAAACATCTCTCTCTGCTAGTGATTTTGATGGATGTATAAGAGGGATTTTTTTTCCTATTGTATTTTGAGACAGCCAGAGCCATGAGAGAGCATTCGAGTAGTAAAACACCAAAGTGAGTCTTAAGCCATCTGCTTTAAATAAATAAATAAATAAATGTACACTGAATGTTCACTATAGTCGTAATGCAGTAATGCAGTTCTCAATGTTCTGAAAGAACATTTTATATTTCATGTATACACAACTATTTTCTTTCCAGAAATGGGCTATAGGCCTGTTCAACACACACAAACCTGAAACAAAATATAAGCTTTTTTGTGTTGTCATTTTAAGGGAGAACAGAATAGCCTGATAAAAACTTGCTGTAAGACAGGGTTACAGGAAGTGCTAAACAAATACCCCCCACAAACCCATGCATACAGTCTGACATATGACACTGCATAGTCAGGCATGCATTCACACAGACATATACTTATTTATTTATTAATTATCAGTTTTTAGGCTTGGT
The DNA here is from genome assembly GCA_037974485.1 of Hemigrammopetersius urotaenia. Lineage (NCBI taxonomy): Eukaryota > Metazoa > Chordata > Actinopteri > Characiformes > Alestidae > Hemigrammopetersius > Hemigrammopetersius urotaenia. Next base: position 19,596 of record JBBPDC010148359.1, read on the forward strand.
TTTTAAGGAACCCTGTTATAGTATTTGAAAAGCCTTGCTCGCGTTCAGTTGCTGAACTCCATTAACACAATGCTAGTTTAAATATCATCGGATATGGTGAAACTACGACATATATATCGCAAATGCGGCGAAAACGTGCGTCTGCAGGCCCAGCGCTGTGCACACATGTGGTTTCTCTTTTGTTTATGATCTGCAGGCCACGCAGCCTGGCAGGCCCACAACTAACAAAGACGCCTTTAGCAGTTCGTCTACAGTTTCCTGCTCTGAAAAAAGACGATGGTCAGATAAAAAGCAACAACAAAACGTTCGTGCAGCTTGCTCATTTGCCTGGGATTTCTTTTTCTAAAGAGCTCTTCAATCTGCTCTCTTCCTGATCGGCGGTCCTGACCCACTGAGACTTTGGAGGAGATTTCAATCAAACTTTTAAAAGTTACCTCGCCTCCCACTCAGCTGTGTGTCCCACCAACCGCAGCGTCCAGTTCAGCTCTTGTCCAGCTCGATGAGGTTTCAGAAAATAGTTAGAAGAAAACAGTTAGAAGAAAATAGTTAGAAGTTTTGTCTAAACGACTATTAAATCCTCAATCTTTCCTCCACACTGCGGCGGTGATTCCCCTCGGGGCGGGGCTTAATCAGGCGGCATTCAAGTCCACCAATCAGCGACGAGATCCACTGTACCATTATCCTGCAAAAAAACATCTCTTGTTACCAAATATGCAATTCTATATGATAAAATGATGAAACTGTGTTTAACCATATGATTTGACTGAAATCTTAGCTCACCTAATCTCAGCTTTATTGTCATTTCAGCAACACTATGTGGTCAAAAGTATTTGGACACCTGACCATTACACCAACAGAGACTTTAAAGACATTGCACTCAAATATATAGACTTTCATATGGAGTTGGTCCCCCGTTTGCAGCTATAAAAGCGTCCACTCTTCTGCTTTACAAGCCAAGAGCTGGAATTTGTGGCAACTTATTCTGTAGAACATTTATGAGGTCAGACACTGATGTTGAACAAAATCTCTGTTTCAGTTCATCCCAAAGGTGTTGGATGGGGCTGAGGTCAGGGCTCTGTGCGGGCCAGTCAAGTTCTTCCCAAACTGTGTCCACAAAGTTGGATGCATGGTGTTGTCCAAAATGTGTAGCTATGTTCCCTCCACTGGAAGTAAAGGGCCACTTGAATTCAATAAGTAAGAAGTGTGTCCAAATACTTTAGTACATTGCAAAGGTGGAAAATCTGAGTCAGTTCACAGTTAAGGTGTGGGTGTTGGTGGGGGTATTAGGGGAATGTCGTCGGAGGGTGGGGGGTGTAGGAGGGGTATTGTATTGAGGAATCTGATGGTTCTCACACGTTCTGGCCAATGGGGTTTGCATGCTGCAATAGCGCCTGCCAGATGGGAGTAGTGTGAAGAGTTTGTATGGGGGTTTTAGGAGCAGTGTAGGAGGCTTTTCTGATACAGCTCCTCTGGATGGTGCCCTGTAGTGAGGGGAGAGATGCCACAATGATGTCTCAAACTGTCTTAACAATCCACAGCAAGATCTTTTGGTCTGTAGAGCTGGCATTGCTGTACCAAACAGAGATGCAGCTGGTCAGAATGCTGTCTGTGGTGCCCTTGTAGAACTCTGAGTATGGGGGAGGGAGGTTTGCCCACTTTAGTCATCTTTCTATGCCTTTTTGGTGAGGGAGGTGGTGTTAGTGTCCCAGATCTGAGATGAACGTTGTCAGGAAACCTAGTGTACCTTACTGTCTCTACCATGGAGCTGTATATGCTTAGCTGTATGTGTGGCTTTTTCACTCTGGCGACTCTTACCAGACAAAGAATCTTGTCTGTCAGCTCGGCAACAGGCTAGCCCTTCTAGCTGGATGGCCAACTTCATGATGTTCCTGTGCAATTAAAGATACATCCTATAAACAGTTACAAAATTAAATAAGCTACAGTGAGTGATTTCTTTTCTTCTACCCACTAATGCAGTCTGAAGAATAGCTTCTGATTAGCCAAATTCTTGTTTGAAGTACAATTTAAAATTAAACACAAATCTGAAAATGTCTAAAACGAAAATAAAAAAAACCCAAAACCCAAACCAAAGCTTAAACAAGGAGCAACACAAGTTAAAGGTTTTTTTTTAAGTTCTTTAAGTTATAGGTGTAACAGCAATCTGGTTTTACATATGTACTGTGTGCATGTATGCACCGCAATGTGACCAGAGTAATGCAAGTATAGTGATGTAAACAGAGTAACCAGAGTAATGTAAACAGAGTAATGTAAATAGAGTGACCAGAGTAATGTAAACAGAGTGACCAGAGTAATGTAAACAGAGTAATGTAAACAGAGTGACCAGAGTAATGTAAACAG
>JBBPDC010148392.1:0-21941 GCA_037974485.1 Hemigrammopetersius urotaenia
TGTGTGTGTGTGTGTGTGTGTGTGTGTGTGTGTGTGTGTGTGTGTGTGTGTGTGTGTGTGTGTGTGTGTGAGAGAAACAGTAGCCACAGTGTTAGTGGGTGTGTAGGACAGATCAACATTAAAATGTATCTTAAGCGGGTGTTTGGGTTTTAAATCCTTTCAGTTCACACACACGCACTCTCTCTCTCCCCCAACAAAGATGACTGTGTGTTCGCTTATGTGTTGGGCTCTTTGTGTGTTAATTGGCCTGTAGCGAGGGAAACTCACTCCTTACTTTATTTGATGAGAGTTTAATGTTTATTAAGTCAGTTCGGTCCACAGAAAATAAACTGCATAAACCACCAAAATTCATTACTTTTGTGATGTCACAATTTTTTTTGTACAGGGCAGCCAATCAGACTAGAGCTCTTTTACATATCTCAGTCTGTCAGACACAGTAACCACAGTAACAGAAGCAGCCTGTTTAATTCTGAGGCTGAGCTTCCCGTTCTCCACCACTGCTGACCCCACACTTTCGGACCATGTGACATTAATTAACTAATTAAATGTTAAAGGATAAAAAGAGCCTGTAGAAGGAAGAAAGAGGGTGTGAAGAATTATTTAGTTCATTATACCACACAAATTATAAATGCAGCTCAGCAGTGAAAAGAAAATGCACGAAAAATGTGGGATATGGGCCCTTTAATTTTATTATGAAGATTACCACTGTCTCACCAAAAAGTCTTTATTAACATGAGCAATGTAACGATGCCTGAATATAACAACTCTTTGGTCTAATAAATTTCTGCAGGCATTTCTGCTGGTTTGTCTACAGGTTATTGTTCTGCTGGTTGATGGGTGTTAAAACTAGATTCTGTTCTCTTTTCTTTTAGGCTTTTAATTTACTGAGTTCAGACATTTATCCATGCTAACATGCTCCTTAGATTTGTGACCTCTCTTGTGATAATTGTGTCTTTTTTAGGGAACAGACTATATGCGGCATGACCCCTGAGCTGGGCACTGGCCAGCCTATGGGCAAATCCATGAATCCTGTGACCTCCATGACCTCTCCCAACCCGACCGGTTCCTCGCAAGGTCAGGACAGCACCATCAGCAGCAACACATCCACCTTCTCGTCTCCTGGAGCCCCAAAAGATCCAGCAGCCGTAGGTCCGGTGCAGGGTTACCGCTTCGGCTGCCCTGGCACCATGAGCCATACCGCACCCATGCAGGGTGCCACGCCACAGGGCGGTGGATACTCTCTGAAAATGAACAGCCCATCTCAGGGGAGCCCTGGGATGCTTTCACCCAGGCATCGTGCAAGTCCTGGCATAGCAGGATCTCCTCGACTGCCACCGCCTCAGTTTTCGCCTGCTCACACCCTCCATTCGCCTGTGCCCATGTGCACCAGCAGCAGCGGTGGCAGCGGTAATGTGGGTGGCACCCATGGGTACACTAGCAGTTCCCTCAGTGCCCTTCAGGCACTCAGCGATTGCCACAGCATCAACCTGGGACAGACTCTCGGCTCACCAGACAGAAAGTTAGCTTCTCCAGCCAACCCTGGAGGGGTCAACCCTCACCTTATGCACAAGCTAGGCAGCGCAGAGTCATTCGGAGATCCATCTCAGCCGGAGCATGGAGGAACCACGCAGGGAGATGTCGGCGAGGAGCAGAGAGACGACAAAGGCAACCCTGATTCTGCAGAAAACAGGGTGCATGACAGCAAGGGGCACACCAAGCTCCTCCAGCTTTTGACCACTAAAACGGAGCCCATAGAGTCCACCTCCCCTCCTCCAGGAACCGGAGGAGAACTCGGGTGCAAAGAAACACCAGGAGGTCCTGGTGCTCAGTCTGGAGCCTCAGGCACCCACGCCACTTCCCTGAAGGAGAAGCATAAGATCCTCCACCGGCTACTCCAGAACAGCACGTCTCCAGTGGATCTGGCCAAGCTCACGGCCGAAGCCACGGGGAAGGAAATGTGCCAGGATGGCTCAGGAGGGGGCGCTAATGTGGCAGAACTCAAGCAGGAGCCAGTCAGCCCTAAGAAGAAGGACAATGCCCTGCTGCGCTACCTGCTGGACAAAGATGACAACGTTCTGAAGGACAAAGGGGTGAAGATAGAGCCAGGCGAGGTGAAGACAGAGGGGGCGAAAGTTGGCGAGGTGAAGGTGGAGAAACCTGACCGAGGATATGAACGGGTGAGGCAGGTGAGGGAAGATATGGGGAATTAAGTTCTTCAGGCTCTGCTTTAGAAGGTGCAAGGCAGTGACTAGGGATGCACATCAGACCTGTAGTAGTGGATTTATAACTTAGTAAAACTCGGCAAGTTTGGATCTGAGAAATCTGATATTTGATGTACAGCACTTTGCAAAAGTCCTGAGTCCCTTTTTTTTTCATGTTTGAATCACCTTGTTGGTACAAAAAAGTATTATTTTCTGCCATATCAGTTAACCCTGCGACTTTGTGGTCATCAGGTTTACAGAAAAGTGTTTTACACACTGTGCTAATACCATCACAATCGGTCTCGTGGTGTAACAGTGAACTGAAGGTGTAACAGTTCTCTGTGGAAGTCAGTCTCAGTTTAACAGTTGGAGTTTGTGTGGCCGGCGGTGTAACAGTTGGGCTCACAATGTAACAGTTGGCGTCAATGTGCTTGGCGGTGTAACAGTTGGGCTCATAGTGTAACAGATGCAGTCAATATGGCTGATGTGTAACGTTCAGTCACAGTGTAATAGTTTATGTAACAGTCGGTCATGGTATAACATTGGAGTCAGCGTGACTCACAGTGTAACTGTCAGGCTTACGGTGTAACAGTCGGTAACAATCAGTGTCTCCAGGGGCAACAGAGGTTGAATTTTGAAATCATAAATATTGACACCTCATGACTGCTTTTGTAGATTCTTTACTCCTCTTTACACACACACACACACACACACACACACACACACACACACACACACACACACACACAATCTTCTGCCATCAGTGGGTTAGCATAGTCCTGTGGTTTCTAGGAAATGCATCAGTTTTTCTGAAAGGGCCCCCTGAGTGAGCTGCGCCACAGGGCCCTCTGCAGAGAGAGAGTGATGAGAGAGGAGGAGGAGGAGGAGGAGGAGTGAAGTGAGGAGGAAGATGCTGAGGCACGAACACACACACACACTGTTCTCCTGCACAGGCACGGAGATGAGCTGCAGGAACATTCCAGTCTTACCTGGAATTCTGCAGCGTTACAAATAAAACACCAGGCTGTAAACATGAAGCACTTAAAATTAAAATTAATGTAGAATAACTGACTTCTTGTTACTTCAGTACTTTCTTCAAAAATACCCTTATTGTTATTTGGGTTCAGACAAAGAGAGAGAAAGAGACAAACAGGGAGAGAGAGAAACTGACAGGCAGCCAGGGAGAGAGAGAATGAGGGAAAGATAGACAGACAGGGAGAGAGAGAGAGAGAGAGACGGACGGAGAGGCAGACAGACAGGGGGTGAGCAGCAGAGCGACCTATTAAAGGTATGTGTATTTACATGCAAAGATTCACTCCATCACTCTGGAAACAGTCATTAATCAGCTCAGTCTGAATTAGCCTCTAACTCCTAAAAGAATATGATAATGAGCTTGAATCTAATTAGCCAAGATGAGTATTATGTAAAATATTCCAGTATGATCTGATTCCACTCGAATCATAGTCTGTCTGTTGAATTAGTGTGTGTGAGTGAACGACAGAATGTGTGTGTGTAAGAGAGAGTGTGCATGTGTGTGTGTGTGTGTGAGAGAGAGAGTGAGATTGTGTGTGTGTTTGTGCATGTGTGAAAGAGTGTGTGTGTGTGTGTGTGTGTGTGTGTGTGTGTCTGTGTGAAAGAGTGAGAGTGTGTGTGAGAGAGAGTGAGATTGTGTGCGTGTTTGTGCATGTGTGAAAGAGTGAGTGTGTGTGTGTGAGATTGTGTGTGTATTTGTGCCTGTGTGAAAGAGTGTGTACACGTGTGAGAGTGAGATTGTGTTTGTGTGTGTGTGTGTCTGAGAGAGGTTCATCAATAGTAAATCTGCTGAGTCCGAGTCTGCTGTAATGAGTGAAGGCAGGAGTGCTGCCCCCAGTGGCTGAACTAAGATGTTCAAAGGTTCCAGCAGGATTTTTCATGTCTGGCTCGGTTCTGGTTCCATGTTTAGCAGAGGCGATCGCCTTGGGTTCCACATTTAGCAGTTTAGCAGTACCTTATTAGCTCCTAAGCAACCATTTATGATAGCTTATCAACCACTTAGCTAGGCCCTGTTAAACCGTGAAATAACACCACCAAACACCAGTTACCATAACAGCTAATTAGTAACTACCCTAGGAACTGGGATACAACATAACTACACCCTAACAACACACCATCCATTTGGGAACAACATAGAAACCAGGCAAACCTACTGTGAACAGTGTTTGTCATTAATACTGTAGTGTGTCATTACTGCCGTGGTTTGTCATTAACGCTATAGTTTGTTGTTTGGTGTTAATGCTGTCTTTGCTGCTAACGTGTCCAAACAAGTTGTCATTGGTCTTCCAGTTTATATTTTCTTACATTTGAACAACTTTGTAGGATTTAGTAGAAGAAATGCATGCTGTGTTTGGAGACAAGCTGTGTTCTGACCTGTGTGTGTGTGTGCGTGCGTGTGCGCGCGCATGTTAACTGTAAGATGGTAACTGATCTAGAGTAAATGGAGTTGCATTCAGCCTGCTTTAACTCAGTGTGAAGGGTGGCCTAGATTCCAGGGTGCGTGTGTGTGTGTGTGTGTATGTATGTGTATGGGAGTGGTGTCTTCAGCAGTCGAGCATTAGCTTTATGGTGTGTGTAGTCCACTGCAGGTGTGGTGTGTTTGGTGATGGCTTTGGAACCCCGTACAGACAGGAACACCCCAGCCACACACACACACTAGCCTTGTAGCTCCTGTGCTAAAACTGAAGAAGTTAAACCTCAGATACTGAACACTTCTTTTTGGATGCAACTGGGTCAGAACTACTGCTGTACACAACCAGAACTAACTACTGCTGTACACAACCAGAACTACTGCTGTACACAACCAGAACTAACTACTGCTGTACACAACCAGAACTAACTACTGCTGTACACAACCAGAACTAACTACTGCTGTACATAACAAGAACTACTGCTGTACACAACCAGAAATGCAGCACTACTGCTTTAAACAGCCAGAACCACTGCTTTAAACAGATTCACAAGTGCTGCGTCTAATTTGCGTGTGTGTGTGTGTGTGTGTGTGTGTGTGTGTGTGTGTGTGTATATGTGTGTGTAGTCGAGTGAGCTGGATGATATTCTGGATGACCTGCAGAACGCTCAGTTCAACGAGGGCCGGCCTGTCTCTCTATCAACTGCCGTTGACAAACAGTCCATTATTAACGACATCCTGCAGATCACCGGGGAGCAGCAACCGCAGAGAATCATGCAGGCCATGGGACAGCAGAGTGAGTCTCACACACACACACACACACACACACACACACATACACACCCGGCCATCCACATGATCAAGAAAACGTAATCCATCAGACCAGACCACCTTCTTCCATCACTCCTCGGCCCAGTTCTGATGTCCATTTAGGGGATTTCAGTGGTGGGGTCGGCATGGGCACTGAGACCCCATACCCAGAAGGGGGCGCTCCACAGTGTGTTCTTAACCCCTTTTATCAGAACAACTTCAATGGTTTGTTCTACAGCAGATTTTGGCCTGGTCTTCACTCTCCACGACTATCAGTTCTCCTTCTTTGAGCACTTTTGGTAGGTTCTGACCACTGAACCACCCCACAAGACCTTACCTCATCATCCAACCTGATCTCACTTTCGGGGTGGAATGCAGTCAAATAATCTCAGAAGAGGCTGTTACTGCGGTAACTGCACAGTCTACCTATGAAAATAATAGTCAGTTCCCTAAGAGAGTAAACCATAACAGTGAACCGAGTGTCTTTTTTTTAACCGTGCTTTAACTGTGTGTGTGTGTTTGTGTGCGTTTGTGCAGATTTCAGTGGTCCCAGGCATCCTGGTAGGACCCCTCCTGTCCGTAGTGTGTCTTTGGACATGAACATGTCCTCTAAAGGTTCTCCAGGTCAGTACCCCTTGATGCGGACCCCCAGCCCGTACTCACTGATGCAGCAGCAGCAGCAAGGCATTATGGGAAACCAGGGAGGCATGCCCAATCAGCCCAGCATGGCAGGTGAGCATGTGTGCATGTGTATTTGTTTTCAAACTTGTCACACTTTTTGCATTTTCCAGACTCCGCCCCTGTGTGTTACTGCTGTTGTGTTGCTGTTCAGGTGTGTTCACACCTGTGGCCCTGAAACAGTGTTTTCTCAGGACGTGCCTTCAGAACTCTGAGCTCTCAGACCCCCTTTACACACACACAAAAATACCACAGAGAATAATACAATAAATTCTGTACAAAAAAATGCACACATGCTATTTGCATGCTGTCACTCTTATTATGACTCTGACATTCTTTCCTTAATAGTGCAGGTGGTGTCCTGGTAGTTAGGGAGTTGCCTCTCTGATAAATAGGTTGTGGGTTTGAATCCCAGGTCTGACAGGGGTACCACATACCATCCATACACTACCGGGTCCCACACACTACTCGCCCTGGCACTGCAGGTACCATCCCCACACACGCCTTCCTCACACACTACTCCCCTGGCACTGCAGGTACTATCCCCTCACACACCTTCCTCACACACTACTCCCCTGTCACTGCAGGTACCATCCCCACACACACCTTCCTCACACACTACGCGCCCTGGCACTGCAGGTACCATCTCCACACACACCTTCCTTACACACTGGCACTGTAGGTACTCACTGGGTGTTGTTCACTGCTTCACTTGGTGAATGGGGTAAAAGGGGTAAATGCAGTGGATAAATTTTACACTATGTGATGTGGTGTGTTCACGCGTAACAAATAGAAACTTTACAATCTCTTCCAGTCTAATTGTCATTAAAAGTGCAAATGTGAAAACAAAGAAAACAGTTTGTTGTTTTAAACAAATTTTCTCCTTTTCTCTCTCTCTCTCTCTCTCTCTCTCTCTCTCTCTCTCTCTCTCTTAGTGATGGGCAGTGCTGGTGGGCGAGCGAGTCTGCAGCAGGATGTTTGGGTGTCTCAGGGTCCTGGAGTGGTCAGTAGTTCAGCGTCTCCCGCGGTTCCTTCCACTCAGCCGCACCAGCAGGGGGTGCTGCCAGGCCGTATGGGCCAGAACACCGGCACCATGGGCTTGAGAGCTGGCGGGCCACCAGGACCCAGAGCCATGCTGCAGGGTCAGATGATGCCCAATGGTAGGTACATGGGGCCAATCAGAACAAAGCTAATTTACCTATACAGGGGGTCTTCGAGTTATGCCACAGATTCGTTCCCTTGACAGTGATGTAATCCGAAATTTGTAAAACAAACAAGCACGCACTAGCCTAAGGCACTTACCGATTCTAATACGGTTGTAAAACCATAAAAACACAACCTAGCCACAGAAAAAGGAAAAAGAAAACTCCCCCAGTCGCAACCAAACTAGTTCACCCACGAAGTCAGTAAGTACGGGGCGGCGTGTGAGTGAGCAGCGTAAACTCGTATGTTGAGACTGCTGTAACTAAACACCTGTATCAGATTTAAAACTGATTTTGAGGAATGAGGAGAAATGAGTCAGAACTGGTTTAATAAAATCACACGATCTCATAAAGGAAAGTAGAATACAGTGAAAACTTTTGTAAGAAAAGAAAATACAAATAAGGCTTTACTTTTATATTATATGTTTATATAATATTAATGCAATAATGTGATGTAATATTGTGCATATTCAGTCATTATGTTGTGTTTATGTATTATTGCATAAATTATATTATGGGGTGGTGATGGCCTAGTGGTAGGATACTTGCCTTTGGACCTAGAGGTTATAGGTCTGAATCCTACCTTCATTCGCAGCTACACCACTGGGTCCCTGAGCATGACCCTTGACCCCGAGTTTCTCCAGGGAGGTTGTCCCCTGTAGATAGGGAATGGAAGTCGCTTTGGATAAAAGCGTCTGACAAATGCAATAAATGTAAATGTAAATGAATAATAAATTTTATTTATTTAAAGGCGCCTTTCTGGCACACAAGGACACCGTACAATAAAACAAGTGCTGCAAACCTTAAAGAAAAAAATTATAAAATTAATAATAATAATAATAATTACAGACAAGAAAAAATAAATAAATAAGAATTAGAGCGAGAAAGCACGCTTGAACAGATGGGTTTTGAGTGTGGATTTAAAGTCTAATAGTGGATTGATGTTTCTGAGATCGGGTGGTAGTGAGTTCCAGAGCCGGGGAGCAGAGCGGCTGAAAGCTCCTCATAGTGGTAAGATGGGCAGAAGGGACAGTTAAGTGGATGGAGGAGGATGATCTGAGGGTACGAGAGGGAGCGGCAATGTGAAGGAGGTCAGATAGATATGGAGGGGCAAGGCCGTGAATGGTCTTGAATGTTAAAAGAATCATTTTAAATTCAACCCTCAGCCAGTGGAGCTGCTGCAAGACGGGAGTTACATGATTGATAGAAGGAGTTCTGGTAACGATGCGGGCAGCTGAATTCTGGACCAACCCCATGTACTATTTAGTCCTCTAATTATGACTTTTTTATTTTACACGTTTCCCCACTCTCTGAGTGATATGCACGAGTGGATTAAAAGGGAAAATCTGGCCATTTTCCAACATTCCCACTAATGTGTAAGATGTGAATAGTGTGTGTTCTGGAGAAACTCTCAGAGTCAGAAAAGTGGAGGTGAATGGAACCAGTCGTCTGCCTCTAAAATTTCCTCACAGGCAGATAGTCCTCAAAGTGATTTAGTTCAGAAAATCTTCAATATTTTACCATCATCAACATCCATATAAAGAAATCTTGAGTCTGTGAGTTTCTCCACAGGAAAGGCAGTCAGTGTTGTCCTCAGGCGACCCTGAGTTACTGATCTTGAGGCTGGGTTTCTTGCTTTTTCTGGCTTTTTTTTCCTGAAAGCTTTTTGTTTCTTTATTCTCATTTGCACACTTGTATATGTGCCTTAATGTGTCTCTGTGTTTCTGTGTTTGTATGTGTGTGTTTCGCCCCCAGCCCAGTCTAACATGGACATGGACATGAGCCTGGCAGGCCCCCCATTTCCCCAGCAACAGCAGCAGGCTCCGCCCAATCAGACGGCTCCATGGCCAGACAGCATGATGCCCATAGAGTCGCTGCCGTTTGGGAACCAGAGCAGGTAAACAGCTTCATTACTGTCACCACCAACACACACACACACACACACACACACACACACACACATATATGTACATCTGCTGTGGATTTATCAAGTGTTTGCCCTTACAGTACACACAAATAAAGAAAAATCTCTTTACCGAAAAAGTGTTTGAAAAACATCAGACCCGTCAGTTCACAGTGGATCAGAAAGTAATGTGCACTCACACAAATTTGTCTTATCTTGTGCGTGTGTGTGTGTTAGGCCGGTGTACTCCGCCCCTCAGGAGGACGTTCTGTGTTCTGCCGAAGGTCCTGCTGATGAAGGGACGCTGCTGAACCAGCTCTACACGGTGCTGAAGGACTTTGATGGTCTAGAGGAGATCGACCGTGCACTTGGTATTCCGGCACTAGTGGGACAGGTACAGCTTCTACTCAGCCATGTCACTCAACCCTGAAACGCACCCATCATAGTGCTGATCCCTGGCCACTCAAACCTGAACCCCCATTACTCAGCCCTGAACCCCCCCGTCGCTCAGCCCTGAACCCCCACCCTCCCGTCGCTCAGCCCTGAATCCCCCATACCCTCCCGTCGCTCAGCCCTGAATCCCCCTGTCACTCAGCCCTGAGCCCCCCCCCGCTCACCCCTGATCCTGCTCGTCGATCAGCCCTGATCCTGCACGTCACTCAGCTTTCCTGATGAACTCAAGTTATGTGTTGTTTCTGACTTTGTGTGTGTTTGTGTGTGTTTGCGCATGTGTGCATGTGTTTCTGTCAGGGTGGTGCGGTAGATACCGATCAGTTCTCGGGTCAGGATTCAAGTATGCTGTTGGATCAGAAGCCCCTGTTTGTTCAGCAGCAGTTTGGCCCCCCGCAGCCCCACCTGTCTCAGGGTGGTTACCCGCCACTGCAGGACGCCGCTGGGTTTCACAACATGAGCACCCCCATGGGGCAGCGGCCTGCCTTCCCCATGATCCGTATGCAGCCCCGACCAGGATTACGGCCCGCCGGGGTCACCGGGGTCATTCCAAACCAGCCCAACGCCCTCAGACTGCAGCTACAGCACCGCCTACAGGCCCAGCAGGTACACACACACATTCTCTCACACACACACACACGCACACACACATATGATGTGTGTTGGAGCATCTGGAGCTTTACTGTTCCTCATACCTCTCGATTTGCTGCGTCACCATTTTATTTTGGTCCGGAAGGAGAAGATCGGAGCAGAACACACGTTCCTCTTCAGCTTCCTGTTCACCAGCTGCTTATTCAAACTGTTCGTTCCATCATAAAAAGCTTCAAACCCCAGACAGTAACAGCTGCAAGAGTCCGTCATCAAACCTCCAGTCTTCTCAGAGGGACCTCTCCACGTTAATGCAAATTGGTTGAACATAAAATTGTTTTTAGAAGAAGCGGGTAGGTTACTGTTAAAAAGCTAGATCCAGCAACACTCAAGAAAGCTACTACTAAAACAATACAATAAAAAGACAATACAGTAATGTGACTGTCAAGTGGGAATGAGATGTAAACCTTCCAGAGTGACTGGTGTTACACCATAAGTGTGATTATTACACAGCAGCCATTATTGAACACAAACACAGTGAATGGATAATGTAGCAGTATAACAGTAGAGTGGGAAAAGGATATAAATATTCCTGACTAGTATTGCAACATACATATATGTAAAAATCAGTAATTTCTTCTTTTAGTGGTTTGTTAGAAGGCTCTTTTTCGTCCTTGGGATCCAGGGGGACGGGGGACAGGACACACTGCACACACCTGCTTTTGGACCTCCAGCTTTTGGAAACCTCATTCTGTGTGGGCCCTCTGGTGGTTGTTTCAGGAACTGCTGCTTGACCTTATTTTGGGCTTTATTGTTTCCGGCTCTGGTTGTATGGTGTTTTTAAGGTGTTCTGTGAGCAGAATCATCCGTGATTTTCATGTTAAACTGGTGAAGGTGGTCCTGATGTGTTATTTTCTTTTTCCTCCAGAATCGACAGCCGATGATGAACCAGATGAGCGGAGTGTCCAACATGAACCTACCTCTCAGACCCAACGTTCCAAATCAGGTCCGTACTGAAGAGGAAGTCTCACACACACACACACACACACACTACGAACACTTATTCACTCTGATCTCAAACTCCACACTGAACCTCCAATTACTGTACTCACAGATACAGTACTTTACTTAAAGTAAAAATGTTAAAAAATCTGTGTGTTTTGAACTGTGTTAATAAAGCATGGAACATTAACCACTAGTCCACACAGGTGATGTAAAACCAGCATTAAAAATGTGTATAATGTCACTGAAAACTGGTGAAGAAAACTGCTCTAACAAAAAATATTCTTTCCTTAACCTTATACCTACTGTAAAGCGACCTTGAGCTCTGGAAAGGCGCTATATAAATAAAAATTATTATTATTATTATTATTAACCAATAACCAAAACAAGGTTTACACTTTCAAATGAACACACTTCGACTCATTCCCGTCATGGGGCTGGTCTCTCCTTTAGCGGCTGATTTCTCTTCCGTGCTGCTGAATTGAAGTCTGTGAGCAAAGTTATCCAATTTAGACCTAACGTTTCAAATCAGGTCCGTACTGAAGAGGAGGTCTTGCTCGCGCGCACACGCACACGCACACGCACACAGACTGTGAACACTTATTCACTCTGATCTCAGACTCCACCCTGTACAGATACATGGTTACTAATGGTGCAGCAGTTACATTCTAACACCTCCAATGACAATTTTACCCCATGTGAGGGAATTTTTAGAGTCAGACAACTGGTTCCATTGACCACCACTGTGAACAATTCTGACTCGCTGAGTTTCTTAAAAAACAGAGTACCTCACAGCAAACCCACTCTGGATCTCTCTGTTTACACATTAAACGTGCAGAAAGAGATTTAAACAGTGCCAAGAACAAGTAGCCGTCCAGCAAAACTGACTTTTGCTCTCAAGCTAAAGGGCTTTGGTCGATTAAATAAACATATTTTGCACCTGCAGTGCACGGACAACAATATGTGCGGGGACAGACAGAGAAAAACTGAACAGGGCTAAGTTGACCCCGTCACACTACTGCACTTTACTCAAAAAAGTGAAAATATGGTCTCAAAGCAGAAAACTGGACTAGGCAGCAGCTTGGCTAACTAACAGCAGGCTGATTATGTTCAGACACGTCTATCTTTTCTTAACTGACCTGTGTGTGCTGGGCTCACATTGGGGAAGGGGGGGTGCATGTGGGTTGCCAAGAGAAACTGCAGCTTGTTGGAGAACTAACAGATCTAATGACTTTTTTCCTTTAAACCACAACAAAAAGTGAGGCACATTTCACTGACCTGTGCTCACTTGGATTTTTAGATTGTTTTAAAAAATATCTGCTCAGGGTGTGATTTGAACCCGCTATGTTGATACAGCATGGAGCATTAACCACTAGTCCACACAGGCGAGGTAAAAACAACCCACATTAAAAAGCGCCTATAAAGTGGCTGAATACTGGTGTAGCAAACTGCGCAAATGATTGTTTCCTTATATATAACCAAAACGAGGTTCACACTCTCAAATTAATACATTTTTGACTCCTTCCCGTGACGGGGCTCAGCTGATTTCTCCTCCATGCTGCTGAATTGAGGTCTATAAGCAAAAGTTATCCATTTTAAAAGATTAGTACTCATGTAATGCGCTCCCATAACCTGGATATTAATGAAAATTTTGGTGCTGGAACTCTTCCAGAGTGGGACCTTTTTTCAGCCAAAAAATGATAATAAAATGGATGTCTGTGCATGTAATATTCATTTATCAGACTAAGTGTAAATACACACCTTACATTTGTATTCAGGCGTGGATGTTATTCTGTTTCATTTTTCCAAATCTATTGAACTTATCAAACTAAAGGAAATTCTGATTAATAAAACAAAGTATGATATTAAAGTGTTTTCTCTGAAGAGTGTTTGAACCTGAATAGGGGTGTGCATACTTGTTCTATAAAAATGTTGTGCTGTGAAATGAATTTATATTTGCCTTTACCCCCAGGGGAGCATAAATGCTCAGATGTTGGCGCAGCGCCAGCGGGAGATGCTCAGTAATCACCTGCGGCAGCGGCAGCTGCAGCTGGACCATCAGCGTCTTCAGCAGCAGCAGCAGCAACAGCAGCAACGCAGCATGGCCATGCGGACCCCTGGCCTTGGCGTGCCGCCCAACCTGCCCCCCACCCTGCCGCCTGGTGCAGGGGGGCTGAGTAACCCGCGGATACCGCAGTCCAGTGGCCAGCAGTTCCCCTACACGCCCAGCTACGGTACCGGCTTGGCCTCACCTCCACCCCCCACCAGCCCCTTCTCCCCTGCCTCCCCCAGCCTGCCCGCCCCCCCACTCCTGCCCCATGCCCCCCCACTCCTGCCCCACGCCCCCCCGCATGGCTCCCAGATGACTCTCGCTAACCAGGGGATCCTGGGCGGACAGTTCGGCCCCGTTATGAGTCCCCAAATGCAGCACAGTGCCTTTCAGTTTCCCAGCACAGGTACCCACTGATCTTTCTCTCTGTCTGTCTGTGCTTTTACACACACCCACACACCCATATACACACCCACACATACGTAGGCCTGCATCTCTGCGTACTTGTGTGCACCAACTGACTTTCACACAACAGCTTTTTTAGGAGTATCATTATCTCCATTAGAGGGCGCCTCAGAGCTGCACCATATTACCTTTCCATACCTGGAAGCTACACTACATGCTTATCAGAGTGATCCAACCTCCCTAATGAACAATTAATCAGCCACTAATTAACGATGGCTGCTGCCGATTAGCACAGTGTAAAAGATAAAAAGGACAGAATTAATGATTAAAGGAGATCAGACTGCCGGAGCTCTGGCGTTTTTTCCTACCAGTTTAGGAATCATGTAAATTGGAGCCGTGCAATATGCCTGCCTTTATAGAGTGATTAATTACCTGATGGTGTCCTTTTTTCCCACAAGCGATCCAACGCCACCTACAGACGCATCTCATGAAACTCAAAAAGCAATGGATAACAGTAATTTATAAATTAATAAGTAATACATTTGTTTGGCCCAGTATGTCATTTTAGTTCCTGGTGTTTATGAAATGTTTCTCCACAAACCACAGAACATATCATTGCGAATCCTAACAAATGTCTGGCCTATAGCCCAGACCAGTAGGGATTAGACAAAATTGGTTAGAAATAATGAGTTCGGTTTGTCATTTTCAATGTACCTTTAACCTTTGATAAAAGAGGTGTTGAGGCAGGTTGTCCAGCAGAGGGCAGCAGAGCAGTGAAAGTGAATGGAGGATAATATGGTTGTTTAGAAACTATTGTAGTTTATGCGAAGTCTTACTCCTGTGCTGAGCCCAAGTTCATGTCCACCCTGTGTGTGTGTGTGTGTGTGTGTGTGTGACTGCATGTGTTTTCCACTGGAAAATTAAAGGCTAAGCTGTGGATTTTTAACCTAATCACACAGAGCCCCGCCCCTTGTTGCACCGACTGCCCCCCCCCCCTGCCTCTTTGACTAACTCTGACCTGCATGCTGACCTTTGACCTCTGTTCCCTCAGAGCCCCTGTTCTGCTCCACCTGTGATTCCACTACTGCACCAACACACTCTTCACACACCTACACACTCCTCACACACCTACACACACACATGCTGTGTTTACACTGTGCAGGAGTGTGTGTGAGTTAGTGTGTGTGTATGTGCAGTTGTCCTGTCACTTCATAAACAGGATGTTGTGGTGCAACGGTCGCAAGTGAACACTGTTACAGCCGTATTACACCAGTGACTGCAAATCTGTCTAATAGAAAACAATAATGACATAATAATAATAATAATGCCAAAAAATGTACACACTTGCCACATCTCCTGTTTCACTGCAGGATTCTCCAGTGTTTGAGTTCAGATTTACATTTAGAAAAAAAGTTTTAAAGGGGAAACTACACCCACTTTCCAAAATTCTGCCATAATTCAGTATTTAAGGTGAACAGAGGATTCAGAGTGGGTTTGGTGGTTCTGGAGAAATACGGAGCTGTCCACAGTGGAGGTGAATGGAACCAGACGTCTGCCTCTAAAAGCTCCTCAGAGAAATGTATGCCATCAAATGGTTCTGGTTGTGCTTCCTGAGTTTTGGGAAGATTTTGGTCAGTGACACGTGAAGCTTCACTGGGGGACGGTTATGTGTTGGAGACGGCTGGTTCTATTCACCGCCACTGTACAGAAATCAGAGTCTCTACGGTAACCGTTCCACACCAGACACACACTGAGTACACCGAGTGGATTATGAGGAAATTTTAGATGTTTGGTAGAGTTCCCCTTTTAAATGAATGTTAATGTTCTCATTTCTACATTTACTCTCTGTGTGTTTTTGTGTGTGTCAGGAATGAGTCAGCAACCTGATGGAGGTTTTGGAGGTGCCACGACACCCCAGAGCCCCCTCATGTCCCCCAGGATGGGCCACGCCCAGAGTCCCATGATGCAGCAGGGCAACGCCCCGTTCCAGTCCTCCCCTGATATGAACGGCTGGACGCAGGGCAACATGAACACCAACAGGTACACACACACACACACACGGCCCAGAATCTGTCTGAACTGGCTTGAATCAGTGGTTATCTAGACCTTTACCCACCAAACCCAGAACATTATGGGGTCGTTTTTACTTGTCCTGTTGAGACTTTGCATTGTTCACTCGAATGCCAATAAACAGAGGAGTTCTCACACATCCTTATTCTCCACTAACACCAGACAGGTTTATTAAAACAACACACTGTCTCTCTTTCACAGACACACACGGTGATGAACACAAAAGTGGTTTTGTGAAGATGCTGTAGACATGATGAACCTTTTTAGCCCAGTGTGTCTAAGTGAAAACTGTTACAGCCTCATTCCACCTGGGACCTCAGATCTCTCTAATTACTATTATTATTATTATTGGTTTCTCTCGAAATCAAGGATTAATGTGTCCAGAAGCAATCTAGAGGTGGTCACGGTGGATGGTCGTGGCGGCGATGACTGGATAGTCTTGTCTCTTCTGTTCTTCCCGGAGCTTGCGTATGTGTCGTTGCTCGTCTGCCTTCTCTCTCTTTGCAGCTTCGGCTATGCGGATCCCACTATGGACGGCTGATCTCCAGTCTGATCGATCAAGAGCAACACCTCCCAGATGGAATGGGGAATACCAAAATCTTGTAGCGCTTCTTTGGACCACCTTGTTGTCGATGTCCCTCCGCGAGTTGGGAGTATAGGATTTGCTTGGGGAGACATTCACTTCGTATGTCCAAGCCAATGATTTTGATGCTGCTGGATGTTGGACTCGATCATTGATGCTCCAGCAGACTGCAGAATGGTTGTGTTCAGGACATAGTCATCCCACTTGATGCTGAGGATACATCGAGGAGTATCTTACAGAGGAATGACTCCAGTCTCTTGACTCCAGGCCTCGCAGCCTTAAAGCAGAGTGGGAATGATGACGGCGTTGTAGACCATCAGCTTGGTAGAGGTGGTGAGGTCTCGATTGTAGAAGACCCATTTCAGTTTGGCAAGTCTACCAAAAGAGAAGTGCGCAGCATGTAGCCGATTGTCTAGGTCAGGGTCCAAAGAACAGTTGTGGACCAGGACGCTGCCAAGGTACTTGAAGTTGCAGACCTCCTCTGCTGTCTGAAAGTTTTCCCGAAAAGATTGTACGAGCGAAGCCATCTGATGCCTCTTGAAGAGTCTGAGTGAGCCCTGCTGATACAGCGTTGTCGTCTGTATACTGAAGCTTGCAGATAACGGTAGTGGAGATTTTGAAAGGTTGAAAAGGGTTCAGAGTGGGTTTGGCTGTTTTGGAGAAACAGAGAACTTCACTGAGAACTCTGGAGGTGAACAGAACCAGACATCTACCTCTATTCACTTTTTTACCTTTTTAAACTTTTTCTACTTTTATTCCATTTACTTTTATTATTTAGAATACATAACTTTCTGTGAGGAAATTTTAAAGTGAAATACAAGAATGCAGATAAAAGTGAAAAACAAATCTGCTTTAATGTTTTTTATAAACCAGTTTGGTTTAGATCTGATCTCCCTGGTGATCTGGTCCCAGCAGAACCGTTTAACACCGCTCCACCCTCTGTACACTGATCTGAGCTCCAGCTGTTTGTGCCAAGCTCTTCAGTGCTGCAGGCTGTGACAGTAACTGGGTTTGATACTCGGGTTCTTCAGCTGTTCTGCACAGAACCGGTTCTGTGGTGCTGACCTCTGTTCCCTCTGTTCCCTGCAGTATGTTCCCTCAGCCGTCTCCGCCGCAGTTCGGCCAGCAGTCCGGCGGTGTTTATAATGGCAGCGGGATGAACATGAACGTCTCCATGACTAACAGCTCAGGACCCGCAGGCAGCATGAACAACATGGGTCAGGAACAGGTAACACACACACACACACACACACACACACACACACACACACACACGGGATGGGGGGGGACACACAGGATAGACACAAACACACACACACAGCTCAGGACCTGCAGCATGGCCAACATGGGCCAGAAACAGGTGACACGCACATGCACACAGAACAAACACACACACACCAGACAAATACACAAACATACTGTAACACTCTCTCAAACACACAAAAAGAAGGGCACCTACACATAAACACACATACACTTAAACAGAGGATGGACACAAACACACACACAAGACAGCCACACATTGCCAGCTCTACCTTGATGCTTGAACGTACCTCACTCTCCGTGTTCATTCCCAAGGTGACTCATCCACAAAACTTCTGTATGGCTGCGCTGCAGGAGGGGTATAACACACGAGTTGGAACAGTGCCAATATGGCTCATATCTCAAAAACCTGCCCCTTTTGTGTCCTTGTTTCCTCTTGTCTCCCTTCTCTGGAATTAAAAAGACTTCAAGTCTGTAAATATTGTTTCAAATGACGGGTTTGTTCCCCCATTCATACAGTCCATGTTTGGAAAAAAAACTTCGAAAACATTTTCAAATCGTAGTTTTTATGATGTCACAAATACCTCTCCTTATTCTGGCTACTCCAGTGAAGCAGAGGTCAAAGGTTAACCAGTTACATCATGTCAGACTGAAAAGCCTGAGGGAAGGTCCTAGACATGACCTCACACACACACACACACACACTCACACACACACTGTGCTGGTGAGTTGATTGGGCTTTTTTCTATAAGGACAGCTCGTTAATAATTAAGTATAATTAGTGTGTGAGTGCAGTGCAGACAAACTGAGGA
Source organism: Hemigrammopetersius urotaenia (assembly GCA_037974485.1). NCBI lineage: Eukaryota > Metazoa > Chordata > Actinopteri > Characiformes > Alestidae > Hemigrammopetersius > Hemigrammopetersius urotaenia. The sequence continues at coordinate 18,461 of JBBPDC010148392.1, forward strand.
CTTATTAGCAGCGGTCGGGGGGGGGGGTTGCGGGTTGATGTGGGGGGGTGGGTTCGATGTGAGGAGGTTGTCTTTTAAGTTCGAAATGTTGAGAATTTAGCATGGCAAGTCCCATAAGGGGCACTAGTGGATTAATTACTGTGGTTTTGGAAGAAAGTTTATAAAGTGAAGGTTTCCACTTTCAATACACATGTAAGCACTAAAATAATTATTTTAATGGTTTTCTTTTTATTATTGTTCTGCTTTTTTTTTCCCTCTCCCACTATGAACGTTTGACTTTGTTTTCGTTCTTAAGGAGCTTTCAGGGATCGTTAAGCAGTATCAATATTTAAGGTGTTTGTGTGTGTGTGTGGTGATCGAGTCTCCGTGGGTGATTTATTATCCCTCTAGTTTTACACAAACTCTTAATAATTTAAGGTCCAGTTAGTCCATTAGTGCGGTTTTAGTGGATTATTAGTGTATTTATCGTCACCTGGTGGCTGAAGGTGGGCGTTAACCCTGTAATGATGTCAGGGTGGGCTAACTTTCAGCTCAGAGTGCTCTCAGATCTGACCACACAGGGTGGTCATTTATAACACTGCCCTTAATGACTGACTCATTACGAGTGGGTTTATTTATACTCTGGGTCTGAGACCATCAGTCAGAATCAAATCGAAAAGTTTTTTCCAGCTCAACCCAAAGTTTTTGAGTAGTGTGTGTGATCAGACCCTTTATCAGACTGTGTGTGTGTGAAGATTAGTGTGTGATCAGACCGTGTGTGTGAAGAGTAGTCTGATAAAGGGTTTGATTAAACATTACTCTTTAGATCCTTTTTCAGGCAGGGTTTGAAGAGTAGTGTGTGTGAACAGTGTATTTGGTGAATAAAACCATGCAAACATTAAAAGAGAACTGAAACAAGAAACATGGGCCCTTTCAGATTTCTGTGGCTCCATAATGTGTCATAAGACTCTATAAAACTGTTTAATTTGCTTATAGAGTTGATTGTGTATTATGAGTTGCTCTGACGGTGCCCCCTTGTGTCTATGCAGAAGTTCTGCTGAGCTGCGAGTGGTGAATCTCAACCTGCAGTGACTGAAGAACGTGTAAAGTGAGCGATTTCCAGCGGCAGTGACAGTTGGATCCCCGGGGGCCCAAACCCCCCGGCCCCCTGTAGGGGCCCATCCTGCCTGTGGAGACACTCTGCTGCCCCTGCTGGAGAACTGACCCAGGACTCATCAGAGCTGCGGGGGTTCAAGATCCAAGGAGGATTTTACACACACACACATACACACACACACTCATACACTGAAGCCCCCCTCTGTCAAACTGTATAATCGCATTCACCGTAGTGTGACTTAGTTACCCCCCCTAAAAAAACAGAACTGAAATGGTGGAATCGGGATCAGATCTCATGAATGTAATTCGTCTCTTCGGACTCGAAGCCACTCGGACCTTTTTCCCGACGCTCCTCCACTTTCCCGCGGCTCTGAAACCAGGCGGAGGAAGACTCTCAGCCGTTTTGCCTTTTTTTCGAGGGTGGGGTTCCAGGGACGGAGGGGGGGTCGCTCAGACCCCGGCGGGAGGAAACGCGTCTGTAAAGTTTGGGCTCGGTTTAAATCCAGAGATTTATTATGTGTGAAATTAAAAGTTTATTGTACAGTTTTTTTTTGTTTTTTTTAGATGTCTTTATTGATCTGATCTGAGGTGGGCGTGTGTGGAGAGACTGTCACTTTCAGACTAAAGAATTATTAATTTTTTTTTTGGTGGAGTAGTTTCAGGTAACGCTGTTTTTTTTTCTTGTAGCTGCAGCTGTACATACGAAAACACAGGAGATGTTGGGTATATTTATTTTTGATCTTTCCTCCTCCAGCCTCTTCGGCGCGAGAGTGGCGTGTGTGAGGTGTTGAGAGGTGTGTGCGCGCGTGCTTGTGTGTGTGTGTGTGTTTGAATGTGTGGTTTTGTGTTCGGTACTAAACCCCCAACAGCCATAAAGCCCCTCTGAGCGCCGGAGCCCCGAAAACACAAGCAATAATCCATTAATACGATCAATAACTGATTGATACGCTTTGCTTTTGTTTTGTAGTGTTTGTACAGCTCGAGCTCCTGATTTCGGATCCAGTATTACAGACGTTTTTTATCAAGGTTTTTATTCTGGGATAAATCAATTAAATAATTATCGATAATGATGTCCGGAGCCACGGCCTGCCTGACTGCGGGGATTTCCTTTCTCTTTCATTTCTCCTCATCGTCTTCTTCGCCTGTTGAAACTCAAGGCCTTGCCTGAAGAGTCTCCTCACAATGATCACATTTTGATCCAGTGACTAGAAGTGAGTGGCTCTCACAGGCAGGGGGCAGCACTGAGCTCCACCTTATTTACCCTGTCTGCATAGGGGCTTCATAACATTCGTAAGCAGTGAGTAAACAGTGATTCAGCCTTTATGAACTAATTGTGTCAGTGCAGGCAGGACGAATGTACTCGTACAGTAGACACGGTTTTGGCAGTATAATGATGCTGTTAGGGTTAATAAAGATGCAAGTGAGTTTGAGCTTTTGGAAGATTCACCTTCTGCATAGGGACTTCGTAACACATTGATAAGCAGTGATCAGTGTTTACAGGTTCTAGACTGGTACTGTAGCAACACAGTTGCAATTATAACACTGTTATGAAGGGTTATTACAGCTGCGGGTGTGAATAATGGTCTGAAGGTCCTTATGTCGGTGTGATGTCTATGAAACATCTTACGACATGCCGATATAATCTTTATTAACTGCTTATTACAGTGTTATTGAGTTTTTGAAGCCTGTGTGTAATTAAAGGGTTTGTGAATAAACCGCAGCTTCTGCCACTGCTACTCAAGAGAAGGGAGGAGTGTTTAATATTAGGGTTAATATTAATATCAATTCATCTGGGGTGAGTTTTCAGCATCCCCTTAACTAATTTAAAGTGAATTAAAGTGGGGATTTTGTGTCTGACCCTGCAGCGACACCTCCTTTAATCACTTTATCGCATCCATATTTATTTTAAATTCGTTTTTTCAGCCGCGAGTCTCCGCAGCAGCAGCGCCTGGGCTGGAGTGTGTGTGAGTGAGTGAGTGAGTGAGTATGTGTGTGTGGGTGGGTGGGTGGTTGCGCGGCAGAAACCCAAAGATAGTCTCAGTTTTAATAAAAAGCCATGGTTAAGGGTGTTTATCAGGCTCGGCTCAGTTTTACTGGCGGATTTTTGTGGTTTCCCTTCTATTTAGATTTTGGGGTTTTTTGTCTTTTTTGTAGTTTCTTAGAGCTGAACATGCAAGAACCCGAAACGCGGAATTTTAGCAAACTGCCTTAGATCTGTTCTAATGTTCTAATGTCCTGTATATGAGCTACAAGACCTTCTGTATTATATCTGTAATTACAAAACATGAACGAGTTTCATCACTGCTCATTCTCTCTCTCTCTCTCTCTCTCTCTCTCTCTCTCTCTCTCTCTCTCTCTCCCTCTCTCTCTCTCTCTCTCTCTCTCT
>JBBPDC010148429.1:0-21931 GCA_037974485.1 Hemigrammopetersius urotaenia
GGCGATAAAAAAAATATCGCCGTTAATCTATTCACAAAGTTGGGTTGGGAGCTGGGTCTATACTATGCAAGCTATGACAGTCTTGTTTCTATTTGTAAAGTGTGCTTTTGCGCTCAGGTATATCTTGAATTAAATGTTTGGATATATAATTTAAAAATAGTAGAATAATGACTATATATTTAGGGTGGCCTGGGATCATTTTGGGGGAGAATTCAAATGAGCCATTTTAATCTAGATTCATTCCAAGATTACAGTGAGATTAATCTAGATTTTAAAAAATAATCTATGCCCACCCCTAATATATATATTTAGGCATCTAGACATGGTAAAGATAAGTTGCTGAAGTCACCAGAATGGGGACGAAAGGGGATTTAAGTGTCTTAAAAGAATGTGGGATGGTTGTTGGTTCCAGAAGGGCTGATCTGAGCATTTTAGAAACTGCTAATCTACTGGGAGTTTCACAGACAGCCAGAGAATGTTCAGGAAAAGAGGAAATACACAGTGATTGGGGGTTGTGTGGACGAAATTGCTTTGTTGATGTCGGAGGTCAGAGGAGACTGATTTGAGATGATAGAAAAGCAGCAGTAGCTCAACCAAGGTTTGCAGAAAACCATCTCTGAACTCACATCACATCAAACCTTGAGGCAGATGAGCTACAGCAGCAGAAGACCACACCGGGTGCCGCTCCTGTTTGCACAGACTCACCAAAATTGGACAATACTAGATTGGAGAACCTTTGGCTGATCTGATGAGTGTCAATTTCAGCGGCAACATTCAGATGGTAGGGTCAGAATTTGAAAGTATGGCTGTCTTGTATCAACGGTTCAGGCTGGTGTTGGCGGTGTGATGGTGTGGGGGATATTTTCTTGACACCCTTTAGGTCCCTTTACTACTGATTGAGCATTGTTTGAATGCCACAGTCTACACAGAGTATCATTGCTGACTATGTCCATTCCTTTATGACAACAGTGTTCCCAGCTTCTGATGGCTACTTCCAGCAGGATAGTGCACCATGTCACAAAGCTCGAATCATCTCAAACTGGTTTCTTGAGCATAACAAAGAGTTCACTGTACTCCAGTGGCCTCCACAGACAACAGATCTCAATCCAATAGAGCATGTCTATCTAATAGAGCAATTCACATTATGGATTTGCAGCCAACAAATTTGTAGCAACGTTGTAGCAAAAGGAAAAAGGGGTCCAACGCAGTACTAGGAAGGTGTACCCAATAAAGTGGCCGGGGAGTGTGTATAATGTGTATGTGTGATTAAATCGGACATTTTAATCCGTCTTTAAATCTTCCTTCTGTGTCATTATTCAGCAAAGTTGGGTAAAAAAGCAATTGGTTCACCAATCGGTATAGTACGCATATTCATATTCATTTATTATTCACATTTCTGGAAAAAATACTTAAGATTTTGATTCTGGTTTCCGTGTATAGGTTGTCAGTTTGTACTCCTTTCATAGGTTAGCCCTGTCCAAACCAGCTAGCTGGCATTCTCTGACTCTCAGTTCAATATGTCCTGTCCATATCATTGAATTAATTTTGAATCATGATTGAAGCATGAAGGAGCCAGAGCCAGTAAACACTGAACGATGTCTTCTTTCAGGTTAGTGTGAAGATTTCATGGGTGTTTACACAGAGATGGTAAACGTAGGGAAGGTCAAGCCCTGTTTTCTTAGAATACTCCCGAGGGGAGCGCAAATATGAACTTTAATTAATGCTCTAAAAAAGAATGAAGATGTTATTTCAGTTCAATACGGTCCTTTAAGTGTGTTTATTTGGCACACAGCGTACAGCTGTCTATACCATCTCTATGTGAACATTTCTGTCTGTTGTGTAAACAGAATCAAAGGTATATTAACTCAATTATCAGAGACTTTTCAAGCAAATCCCTGTTTCTTTTGCAAAAAATTTTATACCCGACTCAATCCTTTTCTCAACATCTCAGTCTCAATACAGAGAGCTCCATGACCTTTCAGCCTGCCATCAATTTATGTAGGGGCCACTTCACCCGTGAGCTGGTAAATGGATTTTTTGATGCTCTTCTATCATCTCTCAAGGGTGCTGTGCAAGCAGAAGTGCGTAACATGCTCAGCAATCAAGTGTTAATACAGTTGGGCCAAAAAAAATAAAGCATCTTAATCGGTTGTGCTTGGACATACACACATACTGGGTTTTTCACATTTTTGATGTAGGATTAAACAAACGAAGTGCAGAAAGCTTTTTCCAATGGTGCCAATAGTGGTTATGGTCCCAGGAATAATCCTCTAATTGCTATAGAGTTCCGTCTCAACCCTGTTATCCTTACTTTTATTTAATAAACAGATTTGCGTCTCAATCGACCTTCGATCGAGCAAACATAGCAATAGGAATATATTCATGAGTGCAAATTCAGGAGGCCAGGGTTTATGGGAGGAGCCCATCTTTTTTATTGAAACTTACCTTTAAATAAATCTGTCAAGGTGTGAATGGAAAGCATTTCCTAACCTGTTCCACATTATATTGTCAGAAAGAACATTATATTGTCACATTACATCTGACAACACTCTTTTCCACAATCACACACAGAATGTCCAGTTCCACATTGCAGTTTGGTCAACATGGACATGCAGCTGGTCCCTGAGTAGGTTTCAGTAGAACAAAGGGCAGAAAGCCAAATTCTATTAATATGCATCTGGAGAGATGTAAGGTTTGAATGGAGAAACCTATTGATCCAAGTATAGGCTTCTATGTAGCACCCATGGTGAAAGCCCACCACAGGTGGCTTTAAACTGAAGCGGACGTAATAACTGCATAACTAGAAGTCGGTTGAAAAATGCTGATTTCAATGATCATTATTTTGAAAGTTTACTCATGCACTGCGCTTGTCTGAGCACTGCTGCTGTGCCACACATGAGGAAGAGAGGCCCTGACAGGGGACCACGACAACAAAGCTCTCCTTGCAGAATTTCAACAACCTTTGGTGTGCAGCCATGCTTCACAAGGGGTGTGCCGCAGGAGCTCTCTGTTCGTCGCTTCAAAGCACATAGGTATGTCTGTGAAGGTCTTTCTTTACAGTTTTTCCAGCAAGATTTGCCCTCTTAAAACTAAAGGCCCCCATAGAAATCTCTGACGTGATCGAGAAGCTACTTGTAGTTCCTCAAAGGACCTTTCAGAGTGCCGGCATGATCTTCAGTGTTCAATCACTTGCAACATACAATAAACAAGATGCTTTTAGCTGAAAATGGAAACCTTTCTCTGTGTCAGTTTGAGTCTGTATTCTGTCGTACAGAAAATATGGCTCAATTGATCGTCTTTGGTTACCGATGCAGTACATACAGATCAGATTGATAAACACTGAGGTATTTCTTTAAAGAAGCGTTTCAAGTTCATCATACTAACTTGTTTTTGCACTAAATATATAAACATGTCTATGCTATCCATGCTATCTTCAGCTAGCTACGACACTTGTGTCGGTCATGCCTTAATCTAAACGAAATACTTTATTTATGTAAGAAATTATCAAAAAATAAAATGTTACATTGTTTGGTTATTAAAGTTTTGCAATTTAGGAAAAAAAATGGGTTCCCCTAAGATCATGTGGAGGCTCTTTAAGCTTTAAAAAGGTCTTGCAGTCTCATTTTCAAACACTGAAGGGTTTTTAGGGAACCAAAAATGGTTCTTCTATTTCATTATTGCTTTATGCTGATATTATCCAGCATTCTTAATTTTAAGGGTGTGGAGTCGGGCTCAGGGGTCTGATCAGAAATGTCAGACAGATATTTGGAAGAGCAACATTATCTAATTATCCCTCTGATGAGATCATGATGTGACACTACAGAGGGCTCGGAGAGCCAACAGATGAATAAGAAAGCATCTGACAGTTCTATAAGTAATCTGGAAACAGATTGCAGTGATAAATGATCCACTATTCAATTGAATAAATAAGGGGCTGAATGAAAAATAGATGTTGAAAATGTAACAGTATGGTAAATAATAAACGGATCTATCCATAAATTAAAATAAACCATTTTCATGAACACAGTGTGTCCTGGGGCATTAACGACTCAAGAAAAGTCGAAGTCGAGTCGGCTAGTCGTTTGTTGACGTCACACAGGTGCAGCGGAGGAACACAGGTGTCCAACATTGAGCAACTTTTATTAAAGTTCTCTGTATTATTAACAGTCCAAATGACAGTTAAACAAAACAAAGCATTTTCTGGTAGAACTGAGAGTGGGAACAGTTTAAGCCGCGGCAGGACGACTCCCTGCAGTGTTAGCGTTAGCCATGTTAGCTAGCAGAGCCGTTTCAGACGCAGAGCGCCGGTTCTGTTACTGTACTTTAACACAGACTTGCAGGTTCTGCAGGTCTCCGTGCTGTTTGTGTGTCTAGAGTGAAGGATCTCCACACATGTGATGTGTGTCTGTCTTCTCTGCTGCGCGTCTCTGCTCTTGTTGTCTCCTGTTTAGATTTTCCTCGCACTAACGGTCCCGCCCCTTTTATTGAAGGGACTATAATAATTGGTTAAAACCAAGGAACACGTGTCAGCATAAGCCAACCAGAGTCAGAGATTGCATTGCATACACAAGCGAGCGCACAGACAGAGGAAAAAAACACACGACTAGTCGACTTTTCTCAGGGGGCGTCGACTTGTGCCTCCGAAGTCGACTAGTCGACTTTTGTATTAATACAGTATGTTGAAACTGTGTATTCTTTTTGCAGTTGTGTGTTATGGGTTCATTTATATTATAATGTTCCTTATTTGCGGATTTATTTAGCCTTTCTTTTTTCATTTATTTGGGCTGCTTTAACTGCGTTGATGGTTTTCATGTTATAACCTTGGTGCTGGACATTTAGTGACTGTGACAGTTAATATTGTCACTTGCTGTCACTGCATGCACAGCAGCAATAAAGGCTGAATGGCTGAAACTGCAGAAGCTCTACAATGTTGCTTATCTTTATCCTCCATTCTGCATTGTTTATTACCAAGGGAAAGCAGGAATAAACACAAACACATGTCAAATAGACTAACTCTCAGATTACAGGGGGAGATGAGATCTCATAATACGGCTACTGTTCCAGATCTAGTGTGTTTGGTAGCGGATAATGGCAGAGTTCAACTCTAATGAGGCTGCGTCCACAGACTCAGACACGGGTCGAGAGCAAAATCAATCAGAGTGCAATTTAGGGTACACACACTTGCACAGACACATTATACAGACAGACCAGTAGAAAAAGTCTATGCCTTATACCAATCTTTCTGGTTTCAAGTGACTCCCTATGAATGCTTTATCCTGTTTAATGAATGGCATGCAGATGTATCTAGATTCACCAATGCAGGTCCTTCTTCAGCAATGCCCTCATGTACTTGTAATGGAGGTGGTTGGATGAATGGAGCCACACATGTAGGCTATTTAATAAACAGAAATTGTCCAGAAAAAAGGAGGATTTGTACTACTTGTGTTCAAACTTTAGTGTTCAACTGTTAGTCTACAGTAATATGTATCATTTTTGTGGTAAACCTTGTATCTCCATTGTTGATACTTTTTCTACATAATTTAAAATGACCAGCTGATGTTGACACTACATTCACATTTCATTTCAATAGAAATGTTACAAAATTACTTCTGGTTACATTAGTTCGCAACCTGGGACAGCTGGTGGCCTAGTGGTTAGGGCATTCGCCCTGTGATCAGGAAGTCGAGGGTTCGATTCCCAAGGCCGCTAGGCACCTCTGAGGTACCCTGAGCAAGGTACCATCCCACACACTGCTCCCCGGGTGCTGTGTTCGTACCTGCCCCCTGCTTCACTTGGTGAATGGGTTAAATGCAGAGGAAGAATTTCGTGCTGTTCACATATGACCAGATTTTCACTTTCAAAGTTGGCCATGATTTTCTTTCCCTAGGGAAAGTATGTTTTTGTCGTCTTAGTTTCTTTTCTCTTCTTTTGCCACTTTGACCTATTGAAGCCCTTAATATATCTATACCTCTATACATTATGGTTTTTTTCTTTGGCATGCAGATCAAAAGTCAATTTCATTTCAATAATATTCAGAGAAAATGACATTCATAAACGCTTTTTTCTGTCCCTTTTTTAAAGGAGAGCTAGCTTTTGTACTTTATTGGATACGAGACACAGTCCGATTGCTCTTTTCAAGGAGTCCTACAATTCAAACGCTCCTCATAAACCTAGAAATACATACATTACAGTCAGAACATAATTGGACAGTGGTTCAGTTTTGCTTTGAACTCCAGCACATTAGATTTAAAAAGGGGGAATTGTGTGTAAAATTATTCTGAAAACATTCACCCACTGTAGATGCAAACAGCCTCAAAAGGAAGCTTTAGCTTCATTTAGTACTTAATTTGTATCATAGGGAGCTGAATTATAAAAAATAACAGAAGAAAATGCATAAATGTTCAACTACTTACAGACTGTGCTGCATTTTTTCAGCATGTAAACAAAGCATAGCAGTACACAAATCACTATGCAGCTCACTTTTTGCTATTATGCTTTACAGACAGTGTGGACCTTATCTCTTCTTGATTTCACTGAAGAACACTGTTCAAAGTGTACAAGACCTTATGTCAACAAAGCCCATTGCAGCTTACTGTACGCTTTTTCACAGCTTTCATTTAAAATAGGAGATTATAAAAGTAGCCATGACTAAAACCTCATGGTTGAAAATGTATTGTGTAGCCATTGCCCTTCCAGTATATACAAAATTAACATATTCCGAACATATTTGAATACATATGTCTCAATAAGTCACATGGAAACATCTCTCAATGCTTTTACATGTTTTACAATGTTTCACACACACTGTCCTTCACTGTAACTGGCCGGCATCTTTTTATCTCCATCTCCCGTTTTAGTCTGCTGCTCCCACAGTCTCCTTTCTGGAGCTGCTGGCCGGCTCATGAACTAAGCTAACATAGAACACTTGTTTTGATAAATAAAGCAGGAGACAGTGGCTAAACACCTTATTGTGTGCCGTCACAAGCCTTTTAAATGTAACTGCATGAAAACAGTTTCTATTATACTTAATACTTTGCTATTAAGATAAGATAAGAAAGAACTTCCTTCATCCCGAGGGAAATTCTTTTGTCATGCACATGCTCAATGCAGCAGAAGAACAAGAGGAATAAAGATATACAATAAAGATGTGAAAGAACCGAACAGAATAGTATTATAGGCCCTGGATCACATATACACTATTTGGATAAATGTTTAGGGGACACACCTCTTACTTATTGAATTCCGGTGGCCCCTTACTTCCAGTGAAGCACAATCTTAATGCTTCAGCAGACCAAGACATTTTGTACATCACCATGCTTCCAGCTTTGTGGACCCAGTTTGGGGAAGAAGCTTTTCTATTCCAGCAGGACTGTGTCCCAGAGCACAAAGCGAGCTCCATAAAGACATGCTGGAGGAGTTCAGTGTGGAAGAACTTGACTGAACCATTATGATTGTGATCCAGACCTTCTCGTCCAACATCAGTGTCTGACCTCATAAACGCTCTACAGAATGAATGGAGACACAAATTCTCACAGAAACTCCAAAGTCTTGTGGAAAATCTTCCAAGAAGAGTGGAAGCTGTTATAGCTGCAAAGGGGGACCGACTCCAGGCTCATACTTTTCATGTTCATACTTTTCAGTTGACCAAGATTTCTAAAAATCCTTTCTTTGATTTGGTCTTAAGTAATATTCTAATTTTCTGAGAGACTGAATCGGAGTTTTCATTCATTGTCAAATATAATCATCGACATTAAAAGAAATAAACACTTGAAATATATCAGTCTGTGTGGAATGAATGTATACATGTTGTCTCCTGTTTTCACTTTTTGAAGTTGGGGTGGCGGTAGCTCAGTGGGTAGGATACTTGCCTCCGGACCAGGAGGTCACAGGTTCGAATCCTACCTCCAGCAGACCACCACTGGGTCCCTGAGCAAGACCCTTAACCCCAAGTTGCTCCAGGGAGAGACTGTCCCCTGTAGTTAAAGAATGGAAGTTGCTTTGGATAAAAGCGTCTGATAAATGCTGTGAATGAATGGAATTAGTGAAATAAATACTATTCTAATTATATGACCAGCACCTGCAGACCCAGCTCACAACCCAACTTTGTGAATAGATTAACGGCGATATTTTTTTTATCGCACGATAAGAGTCTCATGTTAACGCAGCACGTTAACGCCGATAACGGCCCACCACTACTAAAATGACTAATAAAGTATTGCATATTTGTCTGAAAATTGTATGTATTTCAAAACAAAATGTAACAAATTAGACTACTGTGGCTACATAGTGAACCGTGTTAATGAACTACTATCAGGCTTCTTGGGCTTTAGCTGGAACAATGTTTGCAGAGAAGCCACTTGCTGATTTCATCTTTGAGTCTAAAGTAATTAGTATTGTTTAATAAACAACGAGTGGTCGTTTTTTTAATTTATTGGGGGAAAAATATTCCAAAGGTGGTCTCAGATCCAGCTGTAAAGGTCTGATCACACTATATTTTGGTAGATTTGAATGAACTGTAAGATTCAGCATAAGACAGGATCGGGTTAAGGACAGGTTTAGGTTCATGGTCGGATTTAATAGAATCTCAGCGTTCAACTTAATGTTGGTTTTCTTTTAATAGATATTAGGTTGGATGTTAAAAAAATAAAGCAACTACAGTGGAACATCTAAATAAAGTTATTATAGCCCTGGACATTCTATATTTTGTTAGTTTTCTTACTGGAAATAAGCCACATCGTCTACAGAGGTGACACATCTGTATGTTTTGATGCACAGTTATTGTTTATTATAACATATCGTGGATACAAACCATGAACAAATAATAAAATGTGATCTGTGCAAAAGTTATGGCACTATATTTTAGGTTGTTTTCCCTCAGAATGTTTCGTTTAGGGGTGGCACATTGAGGCGGCGGTTACTGCTGTCACCTCACAGCATGAAGGTCCTGTGAAATGGAAAACTGGCCCTTGGTTTGACAGCATGGACTGCTGACCCGACTAAGGTGTTTCTCAACCTTGCGCTCTATGAGTGATGGATATTTAAGAAAAAAATACATTAAAGGTGCAGAAACATGATATATTTTACTTGGTTGGTATTTCAAAATGTAATAATAATCCCTTAGATACTCCCTGATTCTCTGTTTACCTTCCTGTTTAAGGCACAGTTGAACAAACCCAGAGACTGCATCAACAAAGGTTGCTCACCTTTTTAAAGGAATAAGTCGCATAAATAAATAATGGAGGAAAAAAAATCAACACTTTGGTCGAGAAGCTCATCTTCCCTTGTCCCGATTCATTAAGCCTGTCCACACAACTCTGGCTAAATGCACTATTTCACTCCACGGAGGATAAAGAAATCCTAAGAACGCAATCCATTGACAGACCGACTTCAAGGACTTGATCATCTCTTTGCTGTCTCGTTTAAGATGACCTGTGGAAGGTAGAAATTCAGACTCATTGTGGCTTATGAAAGAAAATCATCCACCATGCCGCCCTCGTAGGCAGGTCTGGCCATAATCAAGGAAGACCCCATAATCTGCGCTTGTTTGTTGTCGTCTCTTTTCATTTCCTCAGCTCTCATTGCCACTCATCCCTTTAATCCTCCTCTCCTATATTAACGGGAGCCTTCAGCCATCACACTGGCACACGCTGTCCAACAGTCAGTCATCCGAGGTGGAAATAATTAGCCAGGAGACTTTATATGGGCAGGTAAGAAAGAGGTGGCTGATGACAGAAGACTGAGGACACAAAGCTGAATGCCTTATAATGACCTCATCAAAAATCCACTCATTTTAAAGTGTCCTTTTGTCATACATGAGCACCCCAGAGCCCGAGATTGCTCTCTGCATTTCACCAAGTGAAGCAGCGAGCAGCCAGAGACACAGAGCCGTGTGGAGCAGTGTGTGGACGGTACCTTGCTCAAGAGTACCTCAGTGGTGCCACTAGGAGTCCTGGGATTCGAACCCACAACCTTCTGAACATAGGGGCACCAGGCCACCAGCTGCCAATTTGTTTTATCATTACTCTTTGAGATGTATTACAAAAACACATTGTGCTTGCAAGTATCTTGGTAAAATGTACCAATTCTTTCTAAATTCGTTCTAACAGTCTGACAACCTACAGTGGGTATAGAAAAGAATCAGCCCCTTAAAAATATTTTCATTTTGTTGCTTTGCGTAACATTCTCCGTGTCTTTGCAACGTTTCATGACCTTTTGTAATGTTCTTCTGTCCTTTTCCTTTGTTTTGTGTATGTTGTTGTTTACACCCCCCTGTTTTGCGTGCCTTTGTGTCGTTTACTCCAGCTATGAGTCTGTCTTCCATGTGAACGAGGCATGGCAGTTAGCCCAGGTTTGTGTGGATGGTGAACCGAATTGTGAAGAGGCGCGAGTGAGGAGGTGATCCATGCAGTTACTCTGAGAACGCATTATAATAGAGTAAGGATTCACACTTGGAATACGAGTTTTCACTCACATACACAGGGATAGACTGTTAGACACCAGAGTGTCAGGATCTGGGCTGGTGAGAAGTTCACTCAATGACCGAGCAACTGTAGAATACATGTTACCTGTCTAGGTAATGTGACATTTCCAGTCAGTGACAGTTTTGTTTCATTTATTTCATTTCATTTACGCCATTTATCAGACGCTTTTATCCAAAGTGACTTCCATTCCCTACCTACAGGGGGCAGTCTTGCTAAGAGTTAAGGGTCTTGCTCGGTCTTGCAGTGGTATGCTGAAGGTAGGATTCGAACCCATGACCTCTTGGCCCAGAGGCAAGTGTCCGACCCACTAGGCCAACTGGGCAAGTTGGCTTTAGCCCCGCCCCCTTTTTATTCTCTTCACCTTTCTTGTTCCTCTCCTCCTCTGTCCATACGTTCTCAGTTCTCTAGTCAGTTTAAATTCCACCTGTGTTTCAGTCCATGATTGTGGGTTCTTTATGGATTTCTTGTAGATCCTACTGTTGTTGTTCCGTTTTGTTGTGTTTTCTCTTGTTGTTGAGTTTCTCATGTTTTCTTGTCGTTGCTTTTGTTACTTTTTTGTATTAAACACTTGAGGAACCCCCTCTGTCTTGACCAAGCTCGTTACACTTTGCAGCTTGAAATAAATATACACACAAAATTCGATTTTTCCAGTTGTGTTTGCCGAATGCAGCTTACAACAAACCGAAATCACTGTTCTTTGTGGGACCATCTGTTGTTTTAATTACTGCTTTAAGTGTGTTTGGATTCTTTTCTACACACTATGCACACCTAGGCCAAAGGCAAAATGTGCCCACTCTTCTTTACAAAACTGTTCAAACTCAGTCCGATTGGATGGTGACCATTTGGAGACAGTCAAGTCATTCCACAGATTTTCAGCAGGGTTTAAGTCTGGGCTCTGACTACGCCATACAGGGATATTCACCTTCAGCCACTTTGTGGTCAGTTTTTGCTGAGTGCTTTGGGTCATTGTCAATCTGGAAGGGGAATCTTCTTCCCATTGACAGCTTTCTGGGAGGGGGCAGCTGATTTTCCTCAAGATGGTACCTTTCTCCACCCAAGTACCCCAGTCCCTACTGCAGAGAACCCCCCCCCTCCCCACAACAAAATGCTATCACCTCCATTCTTTCTTCCGGATGTGCCAGAAGGTGTTCAGTTTGGTCTCGTCTGGCCATAAAACCTTTTCCCAGTTGGCCTCAGAACCTTCAAGGTGCATTTTGACAAAGTTCAATTGAGACCTAATGTGGCCTTTCCTGAGAACTGACTCTTTTCTTGCAATCCACCCATAAAAGCCACATTTGTGGAGCACTTGAGATACTCTTGTCACATGTACACAAAGACCAGGAATAGCTGTTTTATGCTGTTTTTATATCATAACATTTACAAGTAGAAGACAATTAGCTTGGTGTACAACTGAGAAGGTGATCAGTTAGACCCGATTGAGTTTATCCTTCTATTTGTTCATCGATTCATTTAGAGTGGGGGATCCTTTGCTCACCTCAGTTGTTTTTTTTCTAAACTGATCATCTCTTTCGCTTGGAAGTGAAAAGAAAAAATGTTTTCATGTCTTTTAAGGGAGAGATTCCTTTCTGTACCCACTGTATGTGTAAAATGTACATCAGATGATATGCAACTTCCACCGCGATCACACTGATAACATAAAACCATGTAGCACAAAGCTGCGTTTTCTTGATTGACTTAAGTACAGTGAAGATCTCTCCAGACAATGGGCGTCAGTGTTCCTCTCTCAGCCTGGAAAATGATCCCTCTTTCTAAGCAAGGCTTTACTACCCATAGTGTGTTTTTTGATAGTAAAGGCCTTAATGCATTGAGTGTAATTTATGTCAGTGGAATAATTTGTGTAGCCTACTGATAGCTTGCCCACATAACACCGTTGCTGTGTCAGGGCTGCAGGGATGATTTTTTTTGCCCTCTGTATAATTTTTACAAGTAACTTGACCCATAACTTATCTCTGGCATTGTTGTCATGGCGACACAATGAAACATTGTATCCCAGGAATTCCAACTTTCCGGCAATTTTCAAAAGTGTCAGTTTGCCCTTGTCATGTCGGCTGAGGGAGAAAGACAGCAGCAAGCAGCGCAAGTTCCAAAGAGACAGTCTTTATTTAAACAAAACGCACTAAAGTCCAAATCAAAACAAGCTCGCTTCAGGAGGAGCTTCTCCACTCGAGGGGAGCCTTCGTCCTCTGATTGTCCTTTGAAACAGAACAGACTCCTTGTTTTCCCAGAGGACCTTCTCTCCGACAGGGAACTCCGTTAGCTTTCGCACTCAGTCTGAACGGACAGAAAGACTCACCGAGGGGAGCCCTCGACCTCGGATCACTCCTGGATAGAATATACACAAGGGAGCGAAATAGAGAGAGAGGGGAAGGAAGGAATTAAGCAGGTAGTGAACTCCTTTTCCTGCCTGCTATCCTCTCCACCGTGCTTCCCCTCTGCTTGTGGTAGAAGCCAACTCTCCTAGACGAGAATGTCTCACAGAAAGAGTCACAAGCACAATCACACCAGACCCAGACCCGCGCTTCCTCCCATACAGCAGGGTGATACGTTTCCTCAGTCGCTAGCTTGAGCACTGAACAAAATACGTTTTCTCTCTGGATGCTACTTCACCTTCCCTCCAGCACAAATACCAAACGATCCCAAAAACCTGGGTGACCACGCACCAACTCTCAGGCTCAGCTAGGATTTAAACTTGCATGCAACCAATCACACGACACAAACGCTTAGCTCTTAACGAGCACAGCTGTAGACACTCATTCACTCACCCACCCACTGCCTAGTAGCTAGAACCTACCTTTTTCAGTGCAGCTGGTGTCTTAGTTTTTAATTAGTACAGTGCTATTGAGTTTGCACCGCACATTCACACGCTCACCAGAATCTCTTGGACAGTTCAGCGTAGGTTAGTTAAACTTGGCACTCACTGACATGTAACAAATTGTCTAGCTGCTGTGTCTAGCAAGCTGCTGTAGGTAGAAGGCGGGCATTAGGACCCAGGTGAAGCTACATGGTGCTGGTTGTTAGCGAGTAGCAACCGGAGCCCGTTTAGTAATATTTCTCTGGTAGCACCGTTTGTACTCAATTCAACAGAACAGTACTATGAGTGTCCATAACTGTTCACTGCTTAACTTTACTTGTTTCCTTAAGTGAAAGGAAAGGTTTGGTGAACAGTTTTCAGCCCTTTATACACACTAATTCCTTCCTACAGCCCTGGGGGCTAAGCCCCTCTTGTCTTTCCGTCCTAGTGACGTCAATATCTACAACTTAAGGGACTGTAAATGAAAGCAATACTGAAGAATTACACATAATGAAATGGAAAGGTTTCCAATATGTTTAAGCTAAGGACCGTTAATGAACCTTCCTTTCTCAAGGTGTAGAAGCGACGCGGCGTTATGCCCACTCAGCGTTGGCTCTTCATCTTTGTTAAGAGTGTGCTGTGGCCATCATTAATTATTGCTTAGCCTTGCTTTCTGTGCACTTCATGCTATAAATCAACACTACAGGCGCTGCTGAATATATAAGCTTTTTTTGCACTGCCTGAATGCCAGACTCTCATTGGGCTAGCATGCCCAACAGGAGCAAAATGAGCACTTCTGCATTTCACTGCGATCCAGGGGATAATTACAGCGTTCTCAGTGCTCAGGAGGCGTAATTGTCCCCTGCCACTATATACATGCAGATGTACACAGTCGCAGCACACTGAGGGCTTGCTGCCGTACCGGAGACTCTGTATCTCTCTCCTCCCCTCCACCTGTAATGAAGTCCATGAGGAAGAGCGGCAGGCTAAATGAGCTGCACTATTCCATTTCATGCCCTGTCCTTTCTGTGTGGATGAAAGGGAGGAGATAGATCACCCTAATTAGAGGAGGTATTAATGCTTGTTATCTTCCCACTGCTGTTCCGAATGTGAGGTTGCTCTACACCCTAATGATGGTGGAGCAAGTATTGCAGCATAAATATCATAATGCCGTGTTGGGAACTGGCAAGAGAAGTGTTTTCCAAAGCCCCAGATATGGAGGTCTTGGGACCCACACTATCCATAAAGATAAACGGACCTTGGGTTGTGTAATATGTACTTACAATTAGGCTGTATTTGTAGTTCAATGCCAGTGTATGTACTGTATGGACATCGTTTACGTACTCTATACCAATAGCTCTGCCTCCCATATGTATTCCTTTCTTCTTAAATCATCATATGGTGCTCTTGAAGTAGCTGCAGTTGGTTCACGAGGTCTGGCATGTGATGCGCATGTTTTCTTTTTTCAAACGTTGGGAATCTTCTAAGAGCTCAAATCACCATTTGGTACATTGGAAGCTAGAATTTATCTAAATTTGTTTGACACCCTTGAAATGATTTATCACGGATCTCCAGGCCTCATTCAGACACATAAGTCCTTTTGAACCTTCCATCGATGCGTTTTCAAAGAACCTACTTCTCATTGCTCTCGCGGCAGCTAAGACGATGCGTAGACGTTTGCACGCTCCTAGTTTGCCCCACATTATTTCCATGGAGCTTTCAACCACCCACATATGCAGGGCTTGCTCCAATAGTTTGGAGAGGTGGAGAGCTGTTTTTAATTCAAGTTAAGGCATTTATTAGCCTCACATTCATTGTAGCACCTTATTTAATAATTGCTTTCGATTTACTTGCTTACTTGTTTAAAAGTGAATTGTGTAGTTAATTGTGAACACACCACAGCACTTTCTCTTTCTTTCTCTGCATCAGCACTTTCTCGTTCTTTCTCCGCATTTAACCCATTCACTAAGTTAACCAGTGGGCTGCCACCCACGAGGGCCGCTCTAGGAGCCGTGGGTGGGTACGGTACCTTGCTCAAGGGTACCTGGGATTCGAATCCACAACCTCCTGACTCTCTAACCACTAGGCCACCAGCTGCCCCAGTGTTTATATTTTACATGTGTTACTACCATTATTACAAATACAGTAATCCCTCAGTTTAACACGGATCAGGAAAAACTGATCAGGATCAGTTTTTCGAGAACGGTAGTGATCGTTTTACGCAGAAATCGTTCCCATATTCCCCCCTCCTCTTTTTTAGCTTTTTTCATAGCTTTTTTACTCATTTTAGTTCTAAATTATTAAAAATATATAAGTTACTAAAAACATAAACAGTAATCCAAATATAAATTCTGCTGCGCACGTCTCTCTCTTTCTCTCTCTCTCATTCTTACACACTCTCTCTCTCTCACTGGGCGAGCGTTCTGCTCTCTCTCTCTTTCTCTCTCTCTCTCCTTATCTTTACATTTTTGTTAAGCGTAATGTATATAGAATGAAATGTAACTGTTCTGGGAGTATATTTGGGTGCATATTTAGGGATTACACTATAACAATAGGCATTTTTAGGAATTTTATTTTACCAAAACACAATAACGCGTTTTTTCATTATGCTCTAGGAACGCAACCCCCCACGAATAACGGGGGATTACTGTATACTATTTTGTAGTGAGACCGGCATGTTCGGCACAGTTGCTTCACGGCAATAATGTCCTGGGTTCGGTTCACAGGCCGGAGAATCAGGCGAATTAGAAACATGAGAGTTGTACAAATGGATTTTGACAAAAAGTTCTAATATTTATTATACACACACTACAATATCCATCCATGACAACCTTTTGACAAATGTCAAAAGCATTAGTTGAGCCTGAAAAATCTTTCAGTAAATGAATTTTTGTAAACGAGATTAGAAAAGCCATCATATTGTGTAGCAGTACAAACAGACACAAAAGACTTATATAGTGTGTACTTCTTTACAGGGTCTTTTTCATTTAATTTCCTGATAAAATTGTCTTTTCCCCCCAAAAATGTGATTTTACAGTAAAAGATAGTGTCTGTTTCTACTTCCCATATTTCAGGACGTGCAGCCTTTAGAGCCCATGATATTTTTATCAGCTGAAATTCTGCTTGCTTTGACATGTTTGTGACATGAACCAGCTGCAGGAAAGCAGTACAATGACTAGATGTGAGTACTCACCAAATGCACCCTCTTCATTTTTTTAGCAATCTCACGCCACTTTCACCACCCTCCCTTCTTTCCTCTCACCTTTTCATCTTCTAGTAGCTCTTTATTATTTGTTCATGCTGTCTTTTCAGGTGGCGAATGAAATCAATTCATATTTCCTTGCTATGCTCTCCTGTGTAGCAACAAAACACCACTGACAACAACAACAACAACAACAACAGCAATAATAATAATAATAATAATAACAATACATTAATTTATTAAGCGCTTTTCAAAATACTCAAAGGCACTTGTACAATTTGAGTAGACAAACAAAACATGAGGGGAGAAACGTATGGCCATGCACAAGAATACAGATCTAGACATCTTAGTCAGCATGGAATCTGTAACTTGAACATCAGCTGGAGAAAGCAAGTTGGAAAAGGTGTGTTTTGAGTGACTGCTTAAAGAAAGATAGCGCCTTTGATTGCCTGATGTGGGTGGGACGGGCATTCCAGAGCAAAAGCACTGTCTCCCCAAGTCCAGCGCTTGGTCCTAGCTCTTGTGAAGCATTGTGCGTCAGCGAACCTAAAGCAACTTGCTGAGCTTGGATGGGAGAGAAGGTCAGAGAGGTAGGGAGGAGCTTGGTTGTTGAGGGCTTTGTAGATGAGTAGCAGTAGTTTGAGTTGATCCAGAATTTGACAGGGAGCCAGTCAAGGTTGCGGAGGACAGGGGTGATGTGCTCACGTCGACAAGTAGAGGTGAGCAGCCGGACAGCAGAGTTATGGACATATTGTAGTTTATTTAGGTTTTGGATAGAAGGCCATAAAGTATGCTGTTGCAGTAATCGAGTCTGGAGGTGATGAGGGAGTGAATGAGGGTTTCAGTTGCAGTGAAGGATAAGGAAGGGCATAGGCGGGAAATATTTCGGAGGTGCAGCAAAGCTGATTTGGTGATCTGATTTATGTGAGGTACGATGGAGAGGGTGGAGTCAAAAATGATTCCAAGGTTACGAACATGGTTGGAGGGATCAACACGCTAGCCATCAATGTTAAGGGCAAGATTCTGGACAGGTCACGTCAGGGAGTGTGGGCTACTGATGATTATTTCAGACTTATTGAGTTGAAGGAAGTTTTTTTGGGTCCATGGTTTAATATCACTGAGGCAGGCGGTGACGGGAGAAGCAGAAGCAGACAGTTTAGGTAGGGTACGAAAATTGTCACAGTTGGTTTCTCTTTTCATCTGCATTTTGCTATGCAGGGTGGATGTAGCACAGTTGATAGGATACTTACCACCATTGGGTTCCTGAGCAAGACCCATAACCCCAAGTTGCTCCAGGGAGACTGTCCCCTGTAGTTAGGGAATGAAAGTCGCTTTGGATAAAAGCGTCAGCTAAATGCCATAAATGTAAATGACCATGCGGTTGGGATTCATGAAGAATGAATCTGAGCCGTAGATAATGTTGGGTCCTTCATTATCTACGGAGGGGCCAGGCGAAGCACAACTCTCGAATGTAAACAAACCACGAAGTGACTCGAAGCAACTGAGACTAACAACACAATACCATGCTAACTAGGGCTGTAACGGTACATGTATTTGCACCGAACCGTCACGGTACATGGGTCACGGTTCGCTACATGATGTCTTTCGGAGAATACACGGTACGACGGAGAAGACGTGATTGAAGTAATACGGGATTACAGAGGGACCAAAAAGCGCAAGTGAATCATAAACCTGGGTTGTAGTGTGGTGCAATAGTGCCACCTACTGGCGTAACACTTACGCATACATGAAAATATAAGCAAGAGCGTGTACCGAGGTACGTACTGAACCGTGACATCAGTGTACCGTTACACCCCTAATGCTAACGCATGTTAGCCAAGCCAACTGGATTCCACCTGTGATCAGTTGCAATTGTTTTGATTAGTTTAGCAACAGCTATTCCTGGAGCATTCCAGTACTGTCAAAAGATCTCAGTGATAACGTGATAACAGTCAGGAAATGGATACAAAACGATTTTTTATCAATCTCTACGAGCACAGCAAAGTCTGTTATTAAAAATTGGAAAGTGTTTGGTATTAATACGATCCTCTGAGAATCAAGATTTCCCTCCAAAATGACTGGAAGAGTGAGGAGGAAACTTGTCAGAGAGGCTACCAAGAGGCCCATGGCAACTCTGAAGCAGCTGCAGTGGTCACTGTGTGCATGTGACAACATCACAATATCCAAAAATGGCTTACTAGGGAGCGTTACAAGAAAAAAGCCACTCCTCAAGAAAGGCCATTATATCTCAACAGAGCTTTGCAAAAATGTATCTTAAATATTCTGAGGCATATAGGCAATATAAGGAGCAAATTCTTCTGTTACATTCTTATATAAACCTGTTGTCCCCTGCCAGAAAGTTCTCTACAGGAAGAAGATTCACCTTCTAACATGCACACACAGCAAAGCCGACCGCACAGTAGCTGAAGGAGAAAAGATTGATTCTTCATCCATCTCAGTGTTTCTTTGGGGTTTTTTTCTTCTAAACTGTATATATAACACACTCCCTGCTAAATAACCACAGCCAAGTCAAGATTTAATGACAAAGAAAGCACAACACCTCAAGTTAGCACTGGGCTATCAAAAGAAATACAGAGGGCATGAAAACCCAGCCTCTGCTAGCAGCCTGTCAACGGCAAGGTTTCCCTTCAGTTTACCTCTAACTAAAGCACATGCCTTCGTATATCCACAGTAATTTGTGCTGCACATACTATAAAGGGATGTAGACTTTACGGCACAGAAGGCTGGCAGCGCTTATCTGTGTCATAAAAAGGCAGCTAGGCCTGTTAATTTAGCCTGTTAATTTCATTCCATAGCTCAGTGGGTGGCAGGGATTTCAAGGGTGCAAGGGTGGAACCATTATCTGCATGTTGGTAAAATGTTTTCACCCATTGCCTTACTTTTGATTCTTTACTGCTGTGAATATTCCCATTAAATTATAGTGTGGCACTTACTTGTATTTAGCTAATTGTTAATGTGCATTAAAAACGACACTATGCATAACCTATTACCAATTCATTATCATGCATTATGTATTTACCTGCTGGAATACTGAAAAGACTCATTAAGGCAATAAATCACATTTACCATCAAAGCACTGAAGTCAACGTCTTTTTTTTCAAGCTGGATTTGCATATGAAATAAATATTAAACGTAAACTTTCATGTCTTGCCAAGGTTGCATCATTAAAAGGATGTCTGCAACAACTGAAAGGAATTCAGCCCTTTGAAACCTTACAGTAGAGAAAACAGTGTCAACAGTAATCGACAGTATCTATGACTCTTTTTTTTTTTATTTCTGAAGCTACTCTTTTAATTTTGTTCAAATGACTCTTTGTAATTACTCAGGTAATGGTTGAGGTCAAGTGTAGAATTTATTTGATTAAACATAGGCACATACACATATGAAAAACAAACAGGGTATAGGCTACTGCAGTTTTTTTTAAATTGTCAAGTTTCTCAATACTGAAGCCACTTTTTCAAAAACCCATGCTGCGTCCAAAATCGCATACTTCCTGAGTAGCTACTACATTTGAATCTGAGCGTACTGCTCTACCGTTAAAACAGTACGTTCTATACAGTATGAATGAGGGCAGTATGAATGGAATTCGGACGTACTACATCCGCTGTGTTGATGTTGTCACGTGTCGTGTGTCGTCACAACAGCGCGTTATTGTTTACCTTTACAGAGGGCATTTACTCACAAGTGTGATTTAACCACAATTAACGTGTAGTTTAACGTTTTCTTTAAGGTACTTACACTTGAAAAGAGCCGTGTCTCTGTTTTCCGCCATTTTTTGAATATGACTCCGCCTCTCCCGCTGCCTTATGGGATAGTGCACTGTCCATTGAATGCCTAACACAGAATTCGTAGGTCATCCGGGTTCTTCTCGCCTTCTGTTTATCGAATACTATGAATTCGGACACACTACTCGCCTCGCGTACTGTTTTTCGCACACTATATAGTAGTGAAGTATGCGATTTCGGACGCAGCGTTGGAGTGAGTTGTGTGGCTGATGTCCGGAGCGGGGGTGGGGGCGGGGTTTGGGTGGTTCTTCAGCTGCCGACGAGTGCGCCACCTACCGTAGAGGAGTGTGCACAGGAGGGAACACCTCTCTGCCTGCTCAGACATGCATAAGGCATAACTGATTAATCGCAAGTGGTGTTCTTTCCGACGCAATGTGAGAGCAACCCTGCTTCACACAGTTAGCAGTGCCAGTGCACTGTTTAGCCACACAGTGCAACTAACCTTCACAGTGCACTTCAACCAGCAAAACAGTTCCTCTGTGTTTCTCATCTGACTCCATCCTTCAGTGCATTGATTCTTTCAGGTTGACCACTTCATCGCACACAAACAAATAAACTGATTGATTGTATATTTACAATAACCAAGACAAAACAATAACACTTTCAGTGCTTATAAGTATTTCAGTGCTTATGAGCAAGACACATACATTCTTTGACTGTGATTCTTGCATCATACTAGTCCATCCTGTCCTCTGGATTTCATCCATGTCACATCTAATTTTCTCTCTGGGGAAATGTCTTCGAGAATGCCTTACCCAACATTGGCAGCGCTCAGCGAGATTCTCTTGGCACCCAACACTCATGGGATCAAGCGGGGACATTGGATGATGTGTATGATGATTATAAACCTTCCATTTCCATGCTGAGAGTAATTATAAAGTTTAACAACGGAAATTATAGTGGTAGAAACAATGGAGACATCCTTGGCATCCTGCAGTTCACTCAGTGGAGTGGTGCAATGCCATGTAACCCCACAGCACAACAAATACAGGAGCATTTGCCTTCAGTCACTCTCTCTTTTAACAGCAGCTGAACAGCTCATCTAGGAAAAGGATAAAGTGCTTTTTGTTGTCTGGGCCTGTGACTGATTTATGCAACAGAACACCATCATTTGAAATCCCCACAAACATGACCACTTATCTGTGTGTGTGTGTGTGTGTGTGTGTGTGTGTGTGTGTGTACATACACATCTGTCTGTGTATGTGTGTGTGTGTGTGTGTGTGTCTGACAGTTTAACTTTATGTGTATGTTACATGTATTAAAGGACATTTAAGAAAGAAAACTGCTTTCAAAACCATTTTAAAATGTATCTAAAAGTCAAAGGAAAGGTAAAAGACAGAAAATCGAGTGTGTCGAGGACAGGAATAAAGGACTGGAGCTGTGTTCTGTGAACGGTAGAGTACAGAAACATAGTTACTGCAGGACTGGCCTTGGATGCTTGTCTCATAATTAGATCTTTTCTCTAAGAGCCAGCCAGAGCAGACCTGTACAATTTGATGGCATTTCTTCTCTGCTTCTACTAATCTCTCTCTCTTTCTCTCTCTCTCTTTCTTTCTCTCTCTCTCTCTCTCTTTCTCTCTCTGTCTCTCTCTCTCTCTCTCTCTCTCTCTCTCTCTCTCTCTCTCTCTCT
>JBBPDC010148454.1:0-21923 GCA_037974485.1 Hemigrammopetersius urotaenia
TGGGTCTTCAGGCGACGCTTGAAGACCGTGAAGGACTCTGCCGATCGGACCGGAAGAGGGAGTTCATTCCACCACTGTGGAGCCAAGACTGAGAAGAGTCTTGACGCATGCTTCCCTCTTCTCTTGAGCGGCGGAGGCTCAAAACGAGCCTCTTTTTAATAGAAAGCTAAAATAAAACTCTTGGCAAATTTATTAAATACACTATGCTGTTTATACAAAATGCTGTGGTCCATTATCGCACATAGTAGTGACATAAGTAGTGAAATCGCTAACCATTGCACATAATGGTAAAAATATTGCATGTGATGATAATGAGTTTGATGAGAAATTGCACATCGGAATGTCTTGTAAAAAAATAGCATAGGTGAAAGTGCAACTGCATGTTGGAATGTTAAAATTGATTATGGTAATATTTCAAAAGTTATGCATTATTTTGAGGGGTCTGTCTTCAAATGTAAAACTGAAAAAAGCTTAGGTTACTGTTTTATTCCACTACTGTCCTTGAGAACCCCCCCAAGGGCTAGACTCACTGCACATGAGTTTGGATAAAGGTACAGAAATGTAAGGACACCAACATGAAAATCTATGGATGGTTATGGACATTATTGACACTGGATAAGACACACGAGGGCTTCCCATAGCAAGACAGAAGGGGCTATAAACAAAACACAGGTATAAAAACTAAAGAGGAGACCGGGAGAGAGAAGGCCTATGACCGGGAGACCATAAAGTTGTATAATTATAGCACTGGAATGAGTGAACTTTGCTATTTTATGATCCATCAAACTGTTTATCTTCGTTCATACCCTCATTAAAATACATTTAAAGGTGATAGAAAGCTGTGCTGTGTCATTGTACCCAGCGCCTCTGCTGGCATTTCGCCTGGCCCTAATTTCTCCAACTGGTGCCGCAAATTTGGGTGAAGCAAATTCTCTCTGAATCTCATTTCCTAGAACTCAGCTTGTTTTAAGTAGGATGCACTTTCTGGACTGAAACATTTATCAGTGCTGGCAGGAAGACATTAGAGAGTGTTCTGTTTTGTTCCAGTTTCATGAGATGCCTTGCTTTTAAATGTCTTGTGTTTGAGGCATCTGCCAGAGATGAGGAATAAACAGGAGATAAAGCAGTCATTAGAAGCTCCTCGCCACTGGAGCCATGTGCTTCCTCTCTCAGCTAGCTTGCTCTTTCAGGTCTCTGACGGAAGGCATATGGCACGGAGACGGAATCGGGGGATAATACGCCCGATATTAACAGTCTTATGAAACGCGCAGCTCCTAAGTCTGTTAGATCTTGGTGTTTCTCTCTGCCAAGCAAAAATGCAGCATCAATTTTTACCCCCCAAAACACGACAGAAGACTCCAGAGTTTTCTAGCCAAGTAAATCATTCAGTCTCCTGGCTCCTACTGCGTGGTGCAGAAGGAACTAATGCCTCAGATGAAAAATGAATTGGAGATGAGAAGAATGTGTACCCTGCTCCGGGCCCAAGAGCTGGCTTCTGCCTGATGGGGTGCCTGCGTATGTGTTTTCGTGTAGAGTCGGAGGCTGCATGACCCAATGTGGCCATTATCATTAGTCAGAATAATCTGGAGGGCAGAACAGGCTTTGACATCTCCAGCCCAGGATAGTTACTAATTACTTCCTCCGTGTGCCTCTCAAGCAGTGGGCTTTCCCCCTCAAGCTTGCTGGTTGTTAGTCTCCAAATAGCTCCATGTGTCAAACAGATGGCCTCTGAGACTAATTATAAGACCTTTTTTCAGTGTGCCCAAAAACAGCTATCAGAATTTACACTATATGGACAAAAGTATTGGAACACCCAACTATTACACCAACAGGGACATTGCATTCAAGTACATTAGATGGAGTTGGTCCACCCTTTCCAGCCATAACAGCTTCCATTCCTCTGGGAAGGCTTTCCTCAAGATTTTGGAGTTTCTGTGGGAATTTGTGCCCATTCATTCTGCAGAGTATTAATGGGGCCAGTGGTGGACAGTAACAAAGTAGATTTACCTGAGTACTGAATTAAGTAGAGTTTTTTAGTATTTGTACTTCCCTTGAGTAGTATTTTTTGGGGAATCTTATGACTTTCAATTCACTACATTTCTATTTAGGGTCTTACTCATTACTAATTTGTCACAAAGTACCTCAGACGCGACCTTACTCTACTCATACTTAAAGCCTGTCACCCGGGAAAAAAACAATCACATTTCTGAAGTTCAGAAACCGGCTGACAGGCTTTAAGTATCAGTAGAGTAAGGTCACGTCTGAGGTACTCTGTAAGAAATTAATCCAACGCTGCATTGCATTTCTGTAACGCAATTTTCGCACCCATGACCACATCTTGATGTTTATATTTTATCGGTGCTATATGGTTGCGTAAGATCCCATAACATGCTCTCTCTCTGTCACTGTCACGCACTCTCTCACACGCACTGTCTCTCATGCACACTCACTCTCACGCACACTCTCTACTCAATAATTCAAAACACACTGGTGTAGAATACAGACAGAGCATGTAATTAGTCTGTGTGTGCGTGGGGGGGTGGGGGTGGTACGGGTATACATCCTAATGCAAGGCACTCCCTTCTTTCTTTTTCTTTTTTTACATGCTAATTTGCATTTACAGCAGAACTTGATTAAGATGCACATTACATATGTGTAGACCTACATGGTACATTGTGTCAGAGCATGCTGTTTCATGGGGGTGTGTAGAAGGCATTAGGTATTGTATGTGTTGTGCCAATAATGTAACAATGCGTTGAAAGAAAATGTTCTTTTAATACTTAAGTATTTTTAAAAGCAAGCACTTCAGTACTTTAACTTAAGTAAAAAGTGGACTGTATTGGAATAACATTTGACCAGTGGTGTCTGTACTTTCACTTAAGTAATGAATGTGAGTACTTTGTCCACCTGTGATGAGGTCAGGCACTGATGTTGGGCGAGAAGGTCTGATTCTCAGTCTCCGTTCCAGTTCATCCCAAAGATGCTGGATGGGGTTGAGGTCAGGGCTCTGTCCGGGCCAGTCAAGTTCTTCCACACTGAACTCCTCTAGCCATGCCTTATAGAGCTTCCTGTGCACTGGGACACAGTCATGCTGGAATAGAAAAGGCTCTTCTCCAAACTGGATCCACAAAGTTGGAAACATGGCGTTGTCCAAAATGTCTTGGCATGCTGAAGCATCAAGGTTCCCCCTACACTGGAAGTAAGGGCAAATAATGTATAAAATATAATGAATGTGATAATGAATAACACTGTATACATTCAGCACACCACAGATGGGGATCAGATTGATATCTGGGGGATTTGGAGGACAAGTCAGCACCTTGAATCATCATATTCAAACCGTTATTGAAAATGTTTGCAGTCACTGCTATTTGGAAAACCCATTGCCTTGAAGGGGTGTTCTTTGTCTGCAGCAGTGTTTAGGGGTGGTACCTGTCAAAGTAAAATCCACATAAATGCAAACCCAAGGTTTCCCAGGTATCACACTGTACTCGGTTGCCCTCCTTCCATAGCGTGTCCTGCTGCCGTCACTTCTTCAGGCAAACAGTACACATCAAGCTGCGATACATTGTGTGTTCTTAGCCAGCATGAACGTTTTCAGTGAGATTACCCAGCGTGAACTTTTTCAGCAAGTTGTGCTAGAGCAGATCTTCTGTGGGATTAAGCAAGACGGGTTAGCCTTCCCCACGCTGATAAGTGAGCCTTGGTGGCCCATGAACTTGTCGCCAGCTCATTGGTTGCCATTTTTGGGCCATTTTTGGCCCAATCCCAGTCGTCTAGCCATCACAATTTGGTTCTTTTTAAGGACACTCAGATCTTTATGCTTGGCCAGTTTTCCTGCTTCCAGAACTGAACTGACTGTTCATTTCATGTTTAATATATCCCAACAAGAAAATCAGTGTTGTTCACTTCACATATCAGTGGTTTTCTGGCAGATCAGTGTGTGGAAATGAGCCCTATTCTGGTTGCATGGGCTGTATTGTACCTCATTCAAAAAGCAGCCATTACTGGTGCACTGCTTATATCGTCAGTGTTAGCGGCCAAACAGAAATGCAAATGAGCTGATTGTTGTGACATCACATATTAAAAACAGGCTGTTTTTGCTACTTCATTTCCATACATATGTGGAAACAAACTGTCTAGACTGTGTATCTTTTAAAACGTATTATTTATTATTTGCTTTTATTTAAAGTGGAGACAAAATGAGGCTCATAACATATGCCCTTTAAGAAAAAAAGTTATTTAATCTGCTTATGAGATGTATTCATTGCATTTTATTTCCTAAGATATTAGGTCACACATGGCATCCAAACTAACTTCCTTACGCTAGTGCGACTGAACGCAAGAGGTCTTCCGTGTCGCTCATTAAACAAAATGTATTCACTGAAAAATGGCCTGCTATCAAGGGAGTCGTTAGACTTGCTGAAGCAAATAGGCCCTCCGCAATAATGAAGCATAACATGTTGTAGCAACCCACACTACACAGCGTGACAGAATTATTCAAATAACTCTTCCAGAAACCTGGCATGTTATATTTCTTCCCCTGGAAAGTGTGGTTAAAATTAGTAACAGTAATAACTAGGACAGATGAGAAGCTGCATCTGTGTTCTGTGTAATACAGGAGGTGAGATTTGTCTAGTTGACGGGTTTGGTTAATGTAAAACTCGACTGATAAAAAGAGTTACGTTGTTGTCATTAAAAACTACATCATCATAAGAATAATATCTGTTGTGTTATATCTTTGAAGCCCTGTACAGCTGAAATCTTTACATTTATTTCTCTGCGATTTCTCTCAGTGGCATCGATTGCTGAGCATTTTATGCCGAGAGCCATTAGCTCAAAGCCCCAATGGAAAACACACTCCCATTCTTACACCTTTGGCTTCAGCCCAGAAGGAGCCATGCCAGAAACCGCTGAAGCTCCGTTCAGTCCAGCCTCTCGCTCTCTCTGTTAGATCAAAGCGGTGCCGACTCAGCAGGACCTGCTGGTTTGTTAGTGACGGTTTCGTAATAAGATCATCACTAAACATGCCAGGCCTCTAAGTTGTGCGAATTCAGCTAAAACCTCTGCACTCTCAGAGATAGCATATACTGTTCAAAAACTTGGAGATTCAGCGTTAAAAAGTTAGTGTCCAGGCAGCCTGAAAAGGACACTGAAGTAATCACACCTTCTCCTGTTTTGTGAGGGGAGTCCTAGCTAGTGGGTGGAATAGGACATGATTAAATTATAATCTAGAGCTGCCAGAATGTAGACTATTTAATTACTTTTTTCTCAGCTTTAAGGCTAATGGAACATAAATGAACAATCTTGTTATTCACTTTTTGTGTCACAATCAAAAGCTTATAATAATATGTTAGTAATGAAACTGTGATGTTGAGAACTGAGATTGGCCTAGTAATGTGGTGATGGCCTAGTGGTCGGATACTTGCCTCTAGACCAAGAGGTTATAGGTTCGAATCCTACCTTCAGCAGACCACCATTGGGTTCCTGAGCAAGACCCTTAACCCCAAGTTGCTCAAGGGGAACTGTCCCCTGTAGATAGGGAACGGATATCACTATGGATAAAAGGGTCTGATTAATGTAAATGTAAATTTTGGCACTAGTAGGATGATGTTCCACTAGTGTCTCACATTTCTAATGAATTGACTAGTGACATAAGCTCTTATTATAGTGTTTTATATATTCAGGGGTCCCTGAACCTGACCAGAGAAAAGATTTTGTTTGTTCAGCCAGCAAAGCAGAACAAAGACCATCTAACTTAATTCCTGAACAACAGGAGCAGATGATTCCAGATGATCAGGCGGTGATCAGTATACTGGTGGTGCTGAATGCTGAGTGGTTGGAACTCCTTTGTCCAGGCACCTTCTATCTTTAAGCACTTTGCTGCCTGTCACAGTAAAACATTCGTTCCCTTTACTCTAATTTAACTTACTCGGTATGCCAGAGATAAGACAGACTGGGAGCATGGATCTCAGCCATTCTGCATAATTAAAAACCTTAAAAACACTAAGTACTATATACTACAGAACAAACTTCTAGTCACTTCACTTTTCATGAGCGAAACTTCCTTCTCACTTGAGTTAATTGCCTGAGAGCTTTTGAAAATATCTTGTATGTTTGTTTGGGTGATGAAGCCCATTTTCTCTGAAGATGACTCAAACAAATGTCTCCGTTCTCGCTGAGTAGAACACTCTCGCTTAATGAAGGAGGCAGGATTAGATCATACACTGCTTTGTGTCCCCAAACCAAACAGGTCCACATGGTTACAGTGGGATGATGAGTGCTTTCTACGTATGCTCTCTTTCTTTTTGTGTTTATCTGCCTTCCTCAGTGGATGAGGGGTTTCCAAATGAAACAGAGAGCACTTATAGACAGCATAGACAGAAATCAGACAGAATGAGGGAAGGTAGGGCGTAAACACTGGGAAGCTTGCAGCAGTAGGAGTGGGAGATATGGACAAAACATATTGCAATGATTCCTGTTTAAAGTATACCACTCTACTTGTAGTAAAACATTCAGTTGGTCAATTCACACATTGGTTGGATCAGATGGTTCAGAAAATTCTGAAAAGTTCGGATGAGACTCAAGATTCAAGATACTTTATTCGTCACATGCAGTCATACAAGTACAACACACAGTGAAATGTATCCTGAATCCCTCCTTACTGACTGTGCAAAATTAAGAAAACAATAAGTAAATTCTACGTTAAAAATTAAGATTAAAATTAAAATCTAATCTCCTGAGCCAGGGTGGGTTACAAGATAACCTGTCAAAGGCTTGAGGAAAAGTGCTTCTGGTCCTCCTGAAATAACTTGTCTTTCTCCAGAACAGAGTATAAAACGTGCTGATGTTGTTGACAGACAAAAGAAAGGTCAAAGAAAAGGTCAGATCGATAAGTATTTGCCTCTATTTTTTTTTCTGCGCTTCCCTTGACGGCCAAGTTTTCTGATATGCAACATTGATTTATAGAGAATGACGGCGACCTCAGAGATAAAAGCAAGTGCACACAGGCTGTGCGGAGCTGTGCTACGTCTGCTGTTTGTCGGTGAGGCAGGCGTTCGCTTGGCGCAAGCGAATAACCATGTCCCAAGACAGCAGACGTGAGGCAGGGCCTGAAAAACAGACAACATATCACATCTTATTATATTAATAATAAGAGCAGTTTGGGAGGCTCAAGGCAGAGAGAGAGAGAGAGAGAGAAATAGAGAGAGAGAGAGAGAGAAAGAAAAAGAAGCATGCACTTAAGACAAGTGCCTCATTCGTTATGACTCAGTGGAAGGGATGGAATTCTTTAACGCTCCTCAAGCGTTGAGAAGAGGTCAGTGCGCAGGAAAGTAAAGCTGAAGTGGAGTGTGTGCTCGGGAGGCCACTGGGATCCGGCCTGATGATTATTCTAATGTTTGCAAAAGCTGCATTAGCATCTCGCCCAAAGTGTCTGACTCAGCCTTCTGTCTTTGAGAGCTAATATAGAGCAAAACTGGACAGTCAGGACGGCTCATGGAAGCCGGTGCCCTTTACAACTTCAGTACTCTCCATATTCTCCAAACGCAACCTCACTCAACCGTTAATCCTAGTGATTCATCACATTACGCCTCACTAATAAGTTATAAATATGATAATTACATATTATGTTCTAGTAATGACTCACCACCATCCTTTTTTTTCTCTTTGCAGTGAATTTTGATCACTTCCAGATCCTCCGCGCCATCGGCAAGGGCAGCTTTGGCAAGGTAAGAATGCACCGCGCACATGATAAATTCACACGGCCGCACCAGAAGCTGCCTGGGAAACGTTATCCTTCTGTCTTAATTTATTCAGACCATTTGTAACAATATTCATGGTGCCTCTTTGTTAGAGGGCTATAAGGGCGGACCTTCTTCACCCTAGTGTTGGATTTTGCTGTATGAGCAATATCTGCCAGCATGACTGGTAAAACTGAAATCAGAGAAGAATGGAGCCTACATTGTTTTAAAAAGGAAATGGATGACTTTACAGATTTGATAGTGATGTGGGATCAATAAGAATTGTGTATGGAAAGTTGTGAGAGGATGTCCCGTCTACAAAGAATCAAATTTCATGATGATTTTGTCCGTTGTATGGTTTCACAGTACTGTACAAAAGCCAAATGTTGTGCTATATGTCTGAAAGTACCTAATTAGTGAATAATTTCAGACTTAAAGGGGTACCCATTGCTGACTTAGAGATATAGTCACACACAGCTTATATAATCACCATAAAAGAGCATTGTTCAATGGAATGGACCAAGTTACTGGAGGGATATAAAGCCCCCCAGTGAAACAGGGTCCTCGGGAATGAAGCTGTGTCTTGTACTTTTAGGATGAAATAGGGTGGCATTTGTCATCAAGAACTAATGATCCATCATCAGTTCCTGACCTCAATAATGCCTGAGAGGGGTCTAAGAGGGGATAAATTTCTTATTAATACCCTTAATTTCAGAAGAACCGCCGGACGAGCTGGTGTCTACTAAGGCTGAAAGATCCATTTTTAATTGATATTGCAGTTTAAAATAGTGCAGTTTATAAACTATGTCATCAAACAGGATGTTATCAAGTTTAAAGTAGTGAAAAAACATAAAGAATCACAATTTAATTTGATCAGTAACAATGCAATAATATTTCAGATCATTTAGACCTTGTTTCTACAAATTGTATAAAGTGTATACAGTAATTCCGCAGTTTTATGTGGATCAGGAGTCAGGGATTCAGTCATACGCTGATTTTGTTGAGAACCAAACTCATAGTTGTACACGGAAATCCCCACAATAACATGAAAACTGCAAATATCCTCCGCCTTTTTTGCTTTTTTGTGGCAATAAATATATTTTTTCTGGATATTTACACACAAGGGAACCCGTTCACCTCGCTGCGGTGCCCCAATACTTTTGTCCCGTGACCTTCCTATTTGCATATCTCGGCGAGGAAAGTACTCAGACAAACTCCACAGTTTGATTAATCTCCAGCAGACCTTTCCAACGAGCCCTCATTTGTATTTTTAGCCCGAGTAGATCAGGTTTTATTCTCCGCAAACAGTTCACATTGCCGCCTTGTCCCAATACTTTTGTCCCGTGACCTTCCGAGTTGCATATCTCGGTGGGGAATTTAAATTAAAAGATGCGAATACGGGTTTACCTTTACATTTTCTTTAAGGGAATGCATTAAACTGAGCTTAAAATGAACTCCCGCGAAAAGTGGGGGATTACTGTACATCTATGCAGTAAGCATTCATTAAGTTAGAAAGAAAAACCTACCAGCAAAAAAACATGACCATTCATACAGCAGTCTGGATTATAGGCCTGTGTTAGCTCAACCACTTCAGACGTCTTCTTGAAGTGGCCCTGGATTTGGAGTTACCATGCAGTGCCTGCTTCAGCTTATTAAACCTTCATCAAGTGAAATCAAGTGGGCTGCTGCTGGAATTTCATAAACCCATGTTGTATTGCAAACCTGTCTCACAAGAACAAAAAATAAAAATCGTACCGAAAATCTCTAAATAACCTCACTGTGTTATTTCTGCGTGCAAAACCACACAAAACCGCACTTACTGCTCAGACAGCTACTTAAAGGCCATTTTCTTGGTTGACCCAAAACTTCAGTAGTATGTAAGCAATATTTTATGCACTCACACAGACACACAGCCTTTTACATTGACCACGAAACATGATACCAGCAAGTTGCTGGATGCACCACTCTTCTCTGGTGATCTGTGTTAGATTTCACCCTCAGTATTTTGCCAATATATTGTCATTTTAACAATACAAGCAAGTGGGATAGAAAGTGCATGATGTTCCTTAATATTGTCAGCTTTAGAAGAGTGTGGTGGAAGGTGATTTGAGCCAGAGTCTCTGCTTTCTTTATGGCAGCTGCAGGTACAGAGAGAGTTTGATTTCTGTGCTGTTTGGATGGAAAATGTCGCTACGCCTCAGCTCCGTTGGAATCTCTGTGTCTAATTACTTCGGCGTTCTAGTTATCTGAAGGAGGACGCTGAGAGATGGCCTGCTAAAGTGGGCCTTGTGTAATTACATGTGGATTTTTCATTAATCTGAACCATAATGGTTAATTAATTTAATGGGGATGTTTTCGCGTTTTGCCTTTTCGCCAGGCCCTAAGTGCATCTGTGCCTTGGGTCTCAGCGGATGAAGAGGAGTTCTGTTGTGCTGTGAAGACCAAAGTGGATAATGATTGATGCACCATTGTACTGTATGTATTTCTACTGTGCCTCGGTGCATCTGCATCCTCTGTGGTCTTTGGTCAAATGCAGATAAGTGAGAGCAATTCTCGTTATTGCGATGCAGATGCTCGAACTGAAATAATATCAGTTTTTTACTAAGGACTGGATTTACTTTCCTCAGTACGTTCACAAGCCGGAGAAAATAAGACTCGGAGTCAGAGATCACACAAAAACAACTTTTGTTTTGTTTTTGTGTAATTACTTTAGATTGGAAATGTCAGCTTCATTATGTTGTTTGGAAAAGGGCATTGTGGCTCGTGACCCACTGATTTGTATGGTGTGCTTACTTTCAGTGATAATATATGCAGCGCTGCAGCTAATTCTGTTTCAGTCACAGGTCTTCGGCTCTTCTGTAACTCACTGCTTGATTCATGCTGTTGCTTCTTCGTATTATCAGTCAATATTTCATCTTTTCCTCCTTCTCCTGTTCACTCTCTCTCTTTCTCTATCTATCTCTCTCTGCTCTATTTCTTTGCTCCCTCATGCAAAATCTTTAGGAAATAAGTGGCTCACTTCTGAATGACACATCGGCGACCACAATGGAATACATTACCATCTGAATGTATGTTAATTTTCCTCATCACAGCTTCCTCCTCCTTCCTCCAGGCGGCCCGTGTGTACTCTTTTCTTCACGATAGCAACAAGCCGTGAAAATCGCGCAAAACGGTCCAGTGGCCTTTGTGGGCCCCCTCTTACACTCTGTCCCTCTGGCAGGATTACTAGAGTGGATAGACAGACAGTGAGAGAGAGAGACACACAGAGATAGAGAGAGAGAGAGAGAGAGAATGTGTAAAGTAAGAGAGTGAGAGAGAAAGATGGAAGGAGATGGAGAGAGAGAGAGAGAGAATGTGTAAAGTAAGAGAGTGAGAGAGAAAGATGGAGGGAGATGGAGAGAGAGAGAGAGAATGTGTAAAGTAAGAGAGTGAGAGAAAGATGGAGGGAGATGATGAGAGAGAGAGAGAGAGAGAGATAGACAGAGAGAGAGAGAGAGAATGTGTAAAGTAAGAGAGTGAGAGAGAGATGGAGGGAGATGATGAGAAGGAGAGAGAGAGAGAGAATGTGTAAAGTAAGAGAGTGAGAGAGAGATGGAGGGAGATGATGAGAAGGAGATGATGAGAGAGAGAGAGAGAATGTGTAAAGTAAGAGAGTGAGAGAGAGATGGAGGGAGATGATTTACATTTACATTTACAGCATTTAACAGACGCTTTTATCCAAAGCGACTTCCATTCCCTAACTACAGGGGACAGTCTCCCTGGGGCAACTTAGGGTTAAGGGTCTTGCTCAGGGACCCAGTGGTGGTGCTGAAGGTAGGATTCGAACACATGACCTTTTGGTCCTGAGGCAAGTATCCTACCAACTGATCTGGAGAGAGAAAGAGAGAAAATGTGTAAAGTTAGAGAGTGAGAGAGAAGATGGAGGGAGATGATGAGAGAGAAAGAGACAGAGACAGAAAGTAAGAGAGGATGAGAGAAATGATAACCTTGTAACACAATGGTACTATTAACTCAAACTTCACAGTCAAGGCCGTATCTGATATGCCGCCCCTCGTTTGGACAGGAGCGTTTGCATTTTTGTGCTCAGTGTGGACGGAATGTGGCTGAATAATCTATAATGTCCTTGTGAAGCAAAACCACTCAGTCAAAGGGCCACAGCCCTGAGTCACAGCCGGGGGCGCAGTAACACAGCCACAAAGCCGAGAAACGTTCCAGCTGAGAGAGAGACAAGCTCTGAAAGAGCTCATCTCAGAGCCTGGGCCTTCCACAGTGGGGGGGCCCGATCAGAGCACACAGGGGACGGGAGTCTTTAGAGACAAACCTCTGCTGATTTCGGTATATGTGTGTTTATGTGTACGTGTGTGTGTGTGTGTGTTTGTGTGTTATGCCTGGCTTGTGTGGGCATGTGACTTGTATGTGTATTTGCTAATGGGCCAAAGATCTAATGTACCCTGTCATGCTAACATGTGTGTTTGTGTGTGTGTTTGTGTGTGTGTGTGTGTGTGTGTGTGTGTGTGTGTGTGTGTGTGTGTGTCCACATGGAGTGTGCACCTGTTTAGTTCTACCCTTTGGCATGTAATCTAAGGCCTGTATGTGTATGTGTGGTTTCATGCATTGTTGTTTTAAGGCCGATATGTTGTTTATTAAGTAGAATTGTTGAATTGTTTTGACTTTTTTTAAGTTAAGTAGGTTAGGTGCTTTCATTACGGGACCTTAGCTTAAGGGAAATTCCACATTTTCTAAATAATGTTTGTACATTTAGTATTATGCAGGGTATCTTACAACTGAATCATGTTAAAGATAATGGTAAACGCAACCTACTTGTAGGAAGTAGAAATTTTGTCCAAAGGCTCCTACTGGTGCGTTTGCCTGGACAGAGGGTCTAACCAGTCTGCTGTGTGAAGGACAGCGGTGTATCCACTGTGCTACAGTGACTGCTACAAAACTTGCTGGGGTATGAATTCACAACCTCAGCATCTGATCTTGACTGAATGGTTAAGATGTAAACAAGAGTGGTTTGATGTGAAAAGCAGCGCTCGAGAAAACCTCACCAAGTCGGAAACGTTCACAGTGCTGCCGAAGGCAACCAGACATCTAAAGGCCTAAAATCTACTTTCAAATCTACATTCACTTAGAAGAGGTACATGCAAGGCAAAATAGTACCCAAAGAAAACTAATTTTATTACATTGAAAAGCCAGAAAACACATAGGTTTCCCACTCATTTTGGACAGCAAATAAAAAGACCGGTCCCTATAACTATAAACAACAGTTTTTAACAATGAACCTTGTTGTCACGACCCCCCCCGAGTTTCCCCAAAGGACTCATTACTGCAGGCGGGCTTCCATGACTTTAGATTGTCTTTTATTCAGAGCAAAACTATAACAAAAATGTCACGTGGGCCAAAACTCTATTCTCCAACAAAAGGCAAACAAGGTAACAAAGCAAAGGTCACTGCAACAGTGCGAATACGGTTAAGGAGACATTAGTGCGACGGATAATGCGACGGGTAATACGACGGTTAATGCGACGGTGGACCGACCCTGAGGTCCACTAAAACACAACTTAAATAGTGAGATCACTTAACCCTGAGTACCTCCTACAGCTGACACCAATTCTTTACCAGGGGTACTCAGGGTGTCAAAATAAAAGACACACCACAACATCAGGAAAACCCCAGGACGCCCTCTAGCGGCCGTCCCTGAACATAACCACCCAGAGGTGTAACACTTGTCACCATTTAAAATTAAACCACCCTGAATGACTCTGTTTACACTTTAACCATCAAGATCTGTGTTTATAATGCTGAAGTAATGAAATTGTCTTGCCATGTTTTTTTTTGCTACCTTGTATCTACATTTTATCAGCTCCACTTGCCATACAGGCACACTGTGTAGTTTACAGTTACAGACTGTAGGCCGTCTGTTTCTCTGCACCATTTGTTTGCTCCCTTCACCCAGTTCATGGTCAGGACCTCCACAAAACCACCTGCAGGTGTTATATGGGTATTGTTAAGCACATTTTATTTTAAAGACAAGTATATATGATAAATGTTCAATAATCAATTGAAATAATTGGAATAAACAATGCATTCGCACTTTACTGATTTTGTAGGAAATTGCGTTCGATCCTGTCAAGCAATGTTATTCATTAACGTAAATCTATGGCTGCCAGGCAACGAGGCTTTTCAGTAGCTTGCCACATTAATACAGAATTCGACTGCTGTCTGTGGTCATATGTGTATGTATATAATATGACACGTCAAGATATTTCCGTAATATGTAACAATGTTTACTTATTTTGACATCTGATGAGATGGAACGGACTAGAAATGATCAGCAGTGTCAAAACACCAGTAAAACTGGGAGTAAAAATGTTTATCCAGGGTTTCCACTGCGCTGAAGTAAATGCAATGAAACAACACTAATAAAGTTGTGTGTCTATAAACATGGTTTGTGTTCTGTAAGTAAAAATGATCTCCACGATACACTTAATGTGTTCGTCCTGAACATTTTACAGTAGTTTAGAATGTGGCTCAGCCAATCAGATTTCAGAGCTGAAGTCATTTCATGTAATAGTCAATGCTGTATCATTTTCACCCTGACAAAAAATTCGTATTGGTCCATCCCAAATTTGTTTGTGTGTGTGTGTGTATGTGTATTTATGTGTATCTATGTGTGTATGTATGTATATGTGTGTGTATGTGTAATTATCGTGCGTATGTGTGTATGTATGTGTATCTGTGTGTGTATCGTGTGTGTGTTTATGTATACATATTGCGTTTGTGTGTATGTGTACGTGTGTCGTGTGTATGTGTATGTGTATGTGTGTGTATCTGTGCGTGTCGTATGTGTGTGTATGTGTACATATTCTTTGTTTGTATGTGTGTCTTGTGTGTGTGTGTGTTTCTGTACATATCGTGTTTATATATACGTGTGTGTGTGTGTATCTGTGTGTGTGTGTGTGTGTGTGTGTGTGTGTGTGTGTGTGTGTGTGTGTGTGTGTCTGTATGCACAGGAAGCAGAGCAGGTTGCCATGTTAGCCTGCGGTGTTAAAAGGGCCTCTCTCAGCATGTGTGGTGTTTTTTTGCCTCTCTCTCCCCTGCTGCACCCTCCACTTTCCGTCCCTCAGCCATCATCCGCAGCTGATCACACGGCGGTGTGTGCGCACGACCTGCTGCGATGGATGGGCCATGATGTGTTTCCTGCTGAGACTGCCACTGCCGGGGTTTTGCCTGTGTCCTTTTCCACCTCTCAGGGGCAGGAGAGTCTTTTTGAGGCTGTACCTTTTTGAGGTTGTACAGGCTGACAGAGTTGGGTTGGGCAGAAAAATAGCCTTTTCCCCATTATCCAACACTAAGAGTGGTCAGTGTGAGGTCACCGTGACTCAGGAGAAAGAAAAGAATTGAAAAGACTGTTCACTGAACATCGGCTCCTTATCATTTCTGAGGTGAATTATGGAATAAAGTCGATTTGGGAAGTAAAAAGGGGCTGAAACTTTGAAATCTCCGGTTTAACAATGGATTATAGGATTATGGATGTTCTAGTGATGCAGTAATGCAAAAAAAAAAAATCCAAGCTCTGAATAATGTTTTCATTCTCAGGCAGATTCTTCCAGACTCAAAACAGCAAAGTCAGAATGTACTTTAATGCTGACCTTCCAAAAACAATCGGCTTGTATCAATCGATGAATTGCAAATCTCTTTTTATCTCTTTTGAACCCTAACAGGCCTTTTATAAACATATATTTTTATTATTAACAGTAGTTGATCATAAACAACTTTCAGAAATTTGAATAAGTACCTAAACATTTTGTACAGTACTGTATTTACTATTATATTTATTGCTATTCCTTTAATACACCACATTTACTGTCCAGTGCACATGTGGCTGAAGCCTAAATGGCTCTCGGTTTGATATATAATGTACTGGTTGGGTGCAAGAAGGGGTATTTTAATTCCTGTGTACAGAGGAAGAAGCTGAGTGCTGATATTAGACTGGAAATCATATGTAGGAGCCAATGGAAATTAGTATTATTATTGTGGTGATAATTCAGTAAGCATTCATCGAACACTGCCGTATTCATATGCTGTATTCCAATGACAAAAAGAGAAAAGGCTCATAAAATGACTGCGGAAACAACAACAAAAATGTATCTGAAATATACTAATGTAAAACTGAAGAACAAAACCAAAGTTAATAAAGTTATAAAGTTCTTGGTCATCTTCAGAGACCTTTTAGACCTTCAGGCCATAGCTCCATATAGTGTGTTTCCTCTCCTCTAAATTTACTTCATGGGGCTTCCGCAATTATCATTTAGTAAAATTATGTGCTAAATGCTAGAGAATTCTGCTGTGCTGAAATAATAACCCTTTAGAGATTCAACAGCAGACCAACAGATGTGTACCCCGAAGTGTTTCTTCTATAAAGAGGAGAGATGTGCATCAGGATTCAGGAGCCTTTGCTTGTGTTGAAGCAGTCTAATCGAACCTTTGAGAGATGCAGACGGTGTGCTGTCAGATCCAAACAAGAGATAGTGGCTGAGGAACATCCCCTGGAGAAGTAAGCCACACTATGGCCCCAGGCAACCTGTGGGTCTAGATCTCGCTCCATTTGGTGCACTGATGAGAGGAAGCATGTTTGACCTGATTTGTCTGAACATGTCTGTGAACATACTGTCGCCATTATGAATGCTGTTTAGTGTTGCATGGACATGGGCTCCACACATTGCAAAATCTCCAGTTCACTCTTCCTGTAAGGACAAGCAACTGAGGGCAAGGGGTATTGTTTTATACAGCGATTAGTCATAACATTAAAACCAAATATTGTGTTGTTCCCTCCCATTCCGCAAAACACTGATCAGCCATGGACTTTAAGGAGGGTCTTTGGGGGGGGGGATCTACACCAACACATTAGCAGTACATCCTAAGTCCTGGAAGTTATAAAGTGGGGCCTCCATGGATCAGAGGCTGCATTTGATGCAGGGAATTTGGAGGTCAAATCAACACCTTGAACTCTTTGCCGTGATCCTCAAGCTATTCCTGAACAATTTTGCAGTGTGGCAGGACACATTATCCTGCTGAAAGAAAACACTGCCGTTAGGGAATACCTTTGACATGAAGGGGTGTACTTGATTTGCAACAGCGTTTAGGTAGATGGTAACTGTCAAAGTAACATCCACATGAATGCCCGAGCCCAAGGTTTCCCAGCCTGCCTTCTTCTCCAGATAAGCAACGCACACACACCCCCATTTACATGATGTAAAGGAAAATATGATTCATCAGACCAGGCTGCCTTTTCCCATTGCTCCGTGGTTCAGTTTTGATACTCATATGACCATTGCAGGCACTTTTGGACAGGGTTTAGCAATTTGTGCTACAGTAGTTTGTGCCCATGTGCATCCATGAGCCTTGAGTGCATCCAGGGAACAACCCACAAAACCTGGAAATGATTTGACCCAGTCAATATTGAGTACTAATGATCGATATTATGTGCAGTAATGTACCTGGAAAACTCATTTAACTAAGTTTTACTGGAAACAATTGCCCTTTGCCCTTTTTTAAATTATTTTGGAAGCTCTAAAAGTGTGGTTTTGGCTTTGGGGAGCTTATGCAACATGACCATGCCCCTTTACCTCCTGCCTGCACCTCTGGAAGGAGATGTCTGCCTCAAACTTGTACAAGAGGAAGTCAGTAAAATACCTGAATTAACAGACATCACTGAAATATTTTGTACAGATATGTTCTAAAGGGTCTACTACTAATATTAAATAAATATGATATGCCTGCATGCATCTTTTCACCGTAAGAAGAGTAAATGT
Organism: Hemigrammopetersius urotaenia; assembly: GCA_037974485.1. Lineage (NCBI taxonomy): Eukaryota > Metazoa > Chordata > Actinopteri > Characiformes > Alestidae > Hemigrammopetersius > Hemigrammopetersius urotaenia. Next base: position 17,561 of record JBBPDC010148454.1, read on the forward strand.
AAGCGCATCAACATTTGTTGCCGATAGCATAACAGATACTCATGCTAGTTATGCTAGCTGTCAAAGGTTTTGGCTGTTTATTCTATTTATCTTTTGATTTTTTCTACACAGCTTAAAACTATCAGAGGTTTTGGATCTTCTAGACATAAAAGAACCCCAAAGTGATGTGTGCTACATCACAGTTATTCCTACAGTTGAAAAACACGCAATTAAAAGTGACTGTGATAGTGGCTGCTCAGATAGAGTACCAAGGTGAAAAAGGCCATTTGCCTGCTAGACTGCTGAATGGTGAAGCAGAGGTGACCTTTCTGAAAGATGAGGGAGATGTTAACCTGTTAAGTCCAGATCCCCCCCCTCAACTGTCCAGCTCCCTCACCTCTCACTCCTGAAGCATTTGGTGTTGAAGAAAACCTATTGCCGCCACTTGGTTAGTGTCCCACAGTGTCCAGCCAAAAAAGGAAACACCCCGAGGAAAATGAGCCCCCACAACCAAGAAAAAGAGGATGTCCTGAGGAAAAGGAAACCCCAAAACAATCCCCAAAAAAACCTTTAAAATAAGTAAAATAGGGACAGGGTTTTTAAAAGATCATGAAGACCAGCCACATCCAATATACCAGATTTTGTGACCTTTGGCCCAACTGCAGCAGACTGCATAAAACAAACTAAACCTGACACTGTTGATTTGTTCCTGTTGATGTATCCTCCTACTCTGACAGAGCTCACTGTTGAGATGTCAAATGGCTATTCAATGCAAACCAAAGGGAAGGCACTTGATCCAAGCATAGATGAGTTGCTTATTTTTTATGGGATTCTGTACACATCTGGATACAGTTCTGTGCCATGGAGGCACATGTATTGGCCATATGACCCTGATATCTACAATGAAGCCATCTCAAATGCAAAGAGAATGAACCACTTTGATGAGAAAATGGCCTCAATTCATCTTGTTCATAACTCAAAGGCCACAGACGACCCTTTCTTTAAAAATGCGGCCCATCTTCAGTGCACTGAATGACTCCTATTGTGGCAAGCATGACTGCAAGCTGTTTACCTGGGGCAAACTAATCAGGTTTGGGTACAAGAGCCTTACTTCACCCACAGGGTGCATGTTTCACATGGAGCCGTACTGTGGAGTCCATACAAATCTGTCCGAAACTGGCTTAGGCCAGGGCCCAAGTGTAGTCCTTGGTCTGGCTGAACAAGCAGTAGTTGCACCAGGATGCACATTTGTGCATGATAACCTTTTCACCTTACTTAGCCTCATTGATGAAAGGCTATGGGTCCCTTGGCACATTCAGACAGTGCCGTCTGCATGACATCCCTTTCACAGATGCAAAGGGGAAGCACTGAGGTCCTTACAGAGAGGGAAAAGTTACTGGTGCGATGGAAGGATAACAGAGTTGTAACCATGGCAACCAGAGGGTCAAGCATCCAGATGGAGCAAAGAGAAAAAAGCCTTTGTCAAAGTGCCACAGCCTCTGTGTTTCCTTACATACAACCACAACATGGGCGGTATGGATCTGCATGATCTTCAAATGTCAAGATATAGATCTGCAATTGGGTCAAAAAAGTGGTGGTGGGCAGTCTTGGCTTGGCCCTTCACAGTGCAGTGGTGAAGAGCTGGCTGTTCTTCAGAGATGTCATTGGCAGTGATAATGACCCCCCTGACCTTTCAGAAGGCTTTATCCCTGGTTTTATCTCCTTAAGACATATGGAAAACCACCCTTGGCCAAGGGTGATGGGAAACTGGCCTGTCAACACAGGAAATTACCAAAGATTCAGGTGGTGCCACAGCCGCACTGTGTATGGATGAGAAAAGTATAATGTACCACTCCACATTGAGCGCTTCAAGATTTTACGTGTAAAGTGAAATTTAACCAATAAGAGTTGTGTTTTGCTCCTATGTTACGTTAATCAAATTTATTAAAACTGATGAGACATATTTTCAATAATTTGATTTACCCTACAGTATGCTCTGCCCTTATACCTTTTACACTGTTATTACTGAATGGTGAAAGTCAATTTCAATTCAATTTCAATTTCCATTTTTACCTCACAGTTTTTGAGGCACAGTAAATACTTACCTGCACTGATTTGTGTTCTTGCTGAATAATACTGCACACTCATCTGGCCATGATGTTAGCGGTCAGTAAATATTAAGTCAGTCTAAGCTATTCCCACAATGTGAATTTATTTTATTTATTTTTTTTTTACTATTGTCAATTCTTATTTTGTAAATCCAAACAGTCCTAGCTCTACGGTTGTTTAATTGTTTTATGAGACTGTGAAATGCAGTAATTGCATTGTTGTCATTGTTAGTTCCCTTTCAGTGTGCATTGCCATGGTATCTTCATGTATCTAATAAAATTCTGAATACATTTGTAACCATTCCTAGTTAAAATATGTTACACCTGTCAGTGGTATTCTTATTTTTTGACCTATGTGCAAATAGGTCAAATTGAAGAATTTGTTTAAATTCCCATCGGTAAGAATTGTTGCAGAGTATAAAACCTATATTTTCACTAACATGAAAAGAAAAAGTTCAAACATATTATGTGTTAGTGAAGTCTAAGGAGTAAAATGCATGCACTTATTTTGCAGGGAAAATTTGGCATTTAATAGGTTAATACCCCAGCATTGTGTATATAGCAACGTGTCATTCGTATTTTCAGCAGAGTTTTCCTTCACTATAATTTAGACTTGATGTTTTATATTGTTCTTTTCTCTGTGAGTCTGTGTTGAGAAATTTCCTCTGGGATCAGTAACGTTTTCCGATTCTGATTTGATTCATATAGCCATCACAATATAGCCCTTGTCAGAGTTTCTCATATCCCAGTTATCCTGCTTTTAAAACATCAGCTCTCAAAAATGACTATTCTCTCCCTGTCTCCCACGTCTTGACAGGTGCCACTGTAACATGATCATCAGTGTTACTCACTTCACCTGTCAGTGCTTTTAATGTGGGCTGATCAGTCTCAAGCACACTGTACTGAGCTACGCTGCACACGGCCGATTCAGGCTTCTGAGTGTTAAAGCATTAGTCCTGTCAGAGGAAGACTGCAAGTTTGATCCCTGGAGATGCCACAGATATCCACAGCTGAGAGTCCAAACTGATCTTGGGTGGTCCTCCAGTCGCCCCCATCACGCCCGCTGCTAGCAAATGTAGGCATCTGTTAACTGCTTTGACAGAATTAGAAGTTCGCTTTCACCTCCAAGTGTGTTGAGCTGTTGACCTTGTGTTGACCAGCTCGAAAAGATGTGAGGCTTGACGTCTGTTGGAGGAGGCACATGCCAGCCTTCGCATCACCGGCTCAGTACATCCCCTTTTGCTCTCAAAACCTGGGGCATTATCTGGATGCCAGCAATGTTCAGGCTTTGCGTCATTCACACTTGCAGCGCTTAAACACTTTTTTTACCAGGATGCACATGTTTATACATGCCAAGAAACTCCAAGTAAACAGAGCCGGCATGAACAGCCAACAGCTCCTTCATTTCTGAATCATGCACGAGAAGCCAGGCTTTTTTCTCTCTCGTCAAAACTACAATCAACTGTTAAAAAAAAGCACAGGAACATTCAGCTTTGCTGGCTGTAAGCCAGGTGTCTCAATATTTCCCAGTAACAAATTGGCTTCTGTTTACATACACTCTCCCAGTAATTTCCCAGGTATTCTCACGTAGGTAAATTGCATGTCAACCTCTATGGGATTTTGACTCACTGTTTAATTACAATTAAAAAGTGAATGTGTGAGACGGGCTTGTGGTTGAGGGAGATCTGGCTAGCTGTTAAAATGACCAAGCTAAGAAGTAAAGTTGGATCAAAATATAAATAACACACATTTGAAAGCCTCAGATGAAAGAAATATCAGTGAATAACTGAGTCCTCTTTGCTCAGAGATGTTTCTGAGGTTTTTCCAAAGACATCTCAGGATGCATGAGGCGTTCCGAATGCTGCAAAGCAAAGCCCTCAGAAATTCTCTCTTTCATATTCAGTCTTGCAGAGTCTGTAACTCTGTTAGTCTAGACGAGAAGCCGTGTCTTGTTTCCATATTAATAGTGTTAGGGTGTTTGTGTGTGTGTGTGTGTGTGTGTGTGTGGTTGTGTTTGTGGCTTGATACTGTGCCTCACTGCTTTGCAAATGGCATTTGAGACCCAGAAAACACTTTCATTTCCTCCCGTCTGTCTCTGAAGATATAGAGTAGTCCGGTCGAGGAAAAAACAAATTAAATAAGAGGAAATTATTTCTCTTTGCAGCTGACAAGGTTTCTTGCATCTGAATGCTGGTGTGGTGTACAGTGTGTGTGTGTGTGTGTGTGTGTGTGTGTGTGTGTGTGTGTGTGTGTGTGTGTGTGTGTGTGTGTGTGTG
>JBBPDC010148478.1:4134-21914 GCA_037974485.1 Hemigrammopetersius urotaenia
TTACTCTTTTTCTCCATCTACATCATGAGCGTTACTCTTTTTCTCCATCTACGTCACGAGCGTTACTCTTTTTCTCCATCTACATCATGAGCGTTACTCTTTTTCTCCATCTACGTCACGAGCGTTACTCTTTTTCTCCATCTACATCATGAGCGTTACTCTTTTTCTCCATCTACGTCATGAGCGTTACTTTTTTTCTCCATCCGTGTCACGAGTGTTACGCTTTTTCTCCATCTACGTCATGAGCGTTACTCTTTTTCTCCATCTACGTCATGAGCGTTACTCTTTTTCTCCATCTACGTCATGAGCGTTACTCTTTTTCTCTATCCGCGTCACGAGCGTTACTCTTTTTTTCTCCATCCACGTCACAAGGCAAGCGGTACTCTTTTTCTCTTTTCGCGTCACGAGCGTTACTCCTACTGCTGCTTGATATGTTTCATCATCTTAGTGTCAAATGGACTCAAAGCAGAGAGAGAGAGAGCTCACACTGAATAGAAAGTGAATAAGAGAGAGAGAGAGAGAGAGAGAGAGAGAGAACAGGCTCGTAATGGAGGCTGAAGATCCCGTTGGTTTTAGATGAGCTCCAGCTCACAGCTCATCCTCTCTCTGGTGGACCCCCCCCCCTCTCTGGTGGACCCATCCCCCCCCTCTCTGGTGGACCCCCCTCTCTCCTCTGGAAGCGCCTCTCTCAGGTTCTCCAGAGGAACTGGCTGGAACCCTGATCAGATTGCTTTTGACAGTGTAATTGACTTCTCTTACAGGAGCTGTCACTCACTTAGGTTGGGGAAGAGGACCCCCCCCCCATTTCTTCCTCCCCCTCCCGCCTCCCCGTCCTCTCCCCCTACACACCTCCCCCCTTCCTTCTCTCCTCTCCTCCTCAGTCCTTATTCTGCACCGCAGCACCTTTATTATTTTTTCCCCACCCGTTTTCCGGTAGCCCCACCTCTTTTGCGCTCGGATTAGCTGATAGGCCAGTCAAAGGCAGAAAGTGGTGCTATTGGGCGATCCTGGTGCAGGAGGTGGGTCTTGAGTGAAAGCAGGTGTGGAGAACGTCCCAGTCTGGTTGGGCTGGAGATGGGCCAGTTTTCCCGTGTCAGCCTCTAGATGGGAAGTTCACTCAGAGGAAGTGCTCCCACTAGCACAGGCCGGCACCGGCGGCGGAGGATGCCCTATTAAAGCGGCATGCTGGCGGCCTCTGGGCTCCTGCTGGGGGCTCTGGGACACACAGCGCTGCCGGCGAATAGAAGCCGCGTCCAAATGTGGGCTTAATGTGGGTTGGGTGCAATAATAAGTAGAAGAATAAGAACTCAAGCCCAGTTCAGGAGACTGTACCTGTAGAGCTGGTTCACATTCTGAGCTTCTACTTTAGTTTTTTACTTGATGTTGAACGAGAATTTCAGTTTTTGAAGGGCGGTAAGATGGCAATGCCCTAATGACTGCGATAAATACAGCACAAAAAACGACCGTACTGCAGAGCAAGCCGCCGTGCTCTCAGGTCCATTCAACTCTGGAGTTTTCCTGCCACCTACAACGTCTGGAACCATTTTGGATTCTCATGTTTGATAAGACTGAACACTTTAAAACTGCTGCTAGATGGTTATAGGCTAGGATGATTGAAAAACCTTTGTATTAAACATTTCCGCTTTGTGATTTATGGTTTGTGTTGTGAGGTTCTTCATGCTCACACATCTTCACAGCAAGTTATTTACAGCAGCAGCTCCTGATTTGAATGATTTAAATAATTATGACAGAAGGATTCTATAAATGGCCCTGCGGTGGTGCTGTGGATACCTCCAGGGTTGGGGGTTCGTATCTGGGTCCTGGTTGTGTGTGTGTGTGTGTGTGTGTGTGTGTGTGTGTGTGTGTGTGTGTGTGTGTGTGGAGTTTGCATGTTCTCATGGTGGCATGGGTTTCCCCTGGGTTCTCCGGGTTCCTTCCACAGTTTAAAGACATGTGCGTCAGATGAACTGGGGATTCTAATTTGTGAGTGATTGGAGTGTGTGTATGTATGTGTGTGTGTGTGCCCTGTGGTGGGCTGGCGCCCCGCCCAGAGTAAGTCCTTGCCTTGTGCCCGTAGGCCCCGGGACAGGCTTCAGGCACAGACCGTATCACTACCATGTTCTTTGGAAGGATATTGGATTATGGGTTGTTTCATCTGTAGCGGGTTCTGAAAGTGATACACTTCAATGTATCAGAAACCACTTCCACCTAAATATTACACTGTGTTTACACTTGGTTTCCTTTGCTCACTTCTCCTAAAGTTTTGTCCCAATTTTTGCTGATTCTAAGGGGCAGTTGGTGGGACAGCCTAGTGGATAAACACCATTTCACCAGGTGTAGTTACAGATCTTTTCTCCACTAGCGGAGCAGCTCCTCCAGATCTAAGGGGCCCACCAGGTTTACATGCATCCTACATCAAAGGACCTGTGTGATGTTCCCTCTTTTCTTGGTTTTGGTTAGAACTCTCTAGGTACTTTTTGGTCACAAAGTCTCTAACATAAGCTGTTTTTAAGGTCCTGAAATGCAGTTACAGTGTTAATGTGACCATCAAAACGAAGATCCCCATCCATGATTACACCAAGGTCTTGAGTGCCTTAGATTCTAGTACCGTGGTCTTCTCTCTTTATTTCCAAACAGGATAATCTCCATTTTCTCTTTATTTAACTGGAGAAAAATTATCATCTGCATAATAATGATAGGACACATCATTCTCTTTAAAAAATTGACCCAGAGGAAACAGGTACAGATTGAATAGGACCGGTCCCAGAACGGACCCTTGAGGGACTCCATATGGCAGTTTTCTCCGATGTGCCAGTCGAGACAAAATAACCCCTGCCTTCCACCGGAACCGACTAAGGGTCGTACCTGAGAACCCAACCCAGCTCTCAAGTCTGTTCAGCAGAATGTTCTGGTCAACATTGTCAAAGGCTGCACAGATCTAACAGCACCAGAACAGCTATTTTACCTGCATCTGTATTCAGACGAGCAGCATTTAGTCCCTCTGCGACCTGACAGAGAGTCATCAAAGAAACCATTTGCATCTGATTTGGTTTAAAATTTACTTTCTCTATTAACCTGCCTATAAAGGGAACATTAGAGATAGGAAGTCACAATTACAGTGCTCAGCATAAATGAGTACACCCCCTTTAAAAAGTATGAATTTAATCTGTAGCTCAATGAACAAAGAACAATTTCCAAACTTTTCACAAGGATGACTTTTATTGACCACTTATTTAACTCCATAACATGAAATTAATATATAACATGAAGTTATATAATAATATAACTTATATCACAATTATTATATAATAATATCACAAAATCTTCAGTTTTACTCAAATTGGTTGAAGCAAAAATGAATACACCCCGCAACAAAAACTACTACATCTAGTATTTTGTATGAGCACCGTGATTTTTAAGGACAGCAGGCATGGAATGAACAAGTTGGCGACATATTGCAACATCTGTCTTTTTCCATTCTTCAAGAATAACCTCTTTTAGAGCCTGGATGCTGGATGGAGAGTGATGCTCAACTTGTCGCTTCAAAATTTCCCACAGGTGTTCGATTGGGTTCAGATCAGGAGACATACTTGGCCATTTAATCACCTTCATCCTGTTCTTCTTCAGAAATGAAACAGTAGCTTTAGATGTGTGTTTTGGATCATTGTCGTGTTGGAAAAGAGCACGACAACCAAGTGCACGGAGTGATGGCAGCATCTTCTCCTTCAGTATAGAGCAGTACATTGTTGAGTTCAGTACAATGCAGCTCCCCAACACCAGCAGCGCTCATGCAGCCCCACATAAGGATACTGCCACCACCATGTTTCACTGTAGGCACCATGCATTTTTCTTTGAAATCGTCACCTTTACGACGCCATTTAAAAACCATCAGTTTCAAAAACAGTGATCTTTGTCTCATCACTCCAGAGTTGTCTTCATCTTTTTCAGCATGGGCCCTAGCAAATTCTAGACGTGCTTTTTTGTGCATGGGCTTTAGGAGAGGCTTCCTTCGTGGATGATACCCATACATGCCATTCCTCTGCAGTGTGCGCCGTATGGTGTCACGAGAAATGGTCACTCCAGTTTGGCTTTCTACTGCTTTAGCTAACTACAGTGAACTTGCATAACGATTTTCTTCAACCCTTCTCATCAGAAGATGCTCCTGTCGAGATGTTAACTTCCGTGGACGACCTGGACGTCTCTGTAAGATGGCTGAACTTCCATCTTTCTTACATTTTTGGATCACATTTGCTACAGTATTTTGACTGATATGTAAAGCTTTGCTGATCTTCATGTAGCCCTCACATTTTTTTGTGTAAAGAAATGATTTCCTTTCTCAGATTTTGTGACTTTTCTATTCCATGGGGAGCCATTGCTGAGAGCATGAAATGGGAAGAGCTTTTCTTTGTTAAGTAATGCCCTTTTATAGTCACCTGTCTGCTGGACACCTCTTAAATGAATCATTAGATCACCTGTGGTTGAATGCCTGTTAATTAGAATTTTGTAGTCTTAAGTGTGGCTTTTCTCCTAAGACTATACTTGGGGTGTACTCAGTTTTGCAACATGGGCTTGAATGAATTTGTTAGGAAAATCACTTTTTTTGTGTTTGCAATCAATGGCCCACATTTGTATTTTGTAGCATAGTATCTCATAGAAAATGTCGATTCTGAAAGGAAACTAAAGGTTTTCTGACAAATGTAGTGGGGTGTACTCATTTATGCTGAGCACTGTAAGGGAAGAAGTGTCCAGGCAACGTGTCTTCAGTGGGCTTTAATAACTCAAAAGTGCTGGAAAAACGCCTGAGTTCAGTGAGTAATTTAGCTACTAAAACACTTTTAAAGCTTCTAGGTAGAACGTCCAGGGAGCACGAATATGGCTTAAGATGAAGCACTAACACCTACATGATAGGCTTGTTATTTCTGTGGGTTAACAAAGAATACAAGGTGTTACAAGTGTGTGGATCTGAAGTTTAGTCTAATATTTTCAATTTTGTGATTAAAAAATTGCAAATTTGGAGCTCTGAGGGTAACCGCGGGTTTGTTAACTTCTCCACTGTGGCTAAGAGAGTAAGAGTGTTCTTTGTGTTCCTGTTAATGATGGAGAAACATGCCTTTCTAGCTCCATCAAACTCAAGGTTGTATCTGTGGAGTCTCTTTTTGAAAAGGTCAGAGCTGACTTGAAGTTGAGTTTTTCTCCACCGGCGCTCTGCTTTCCGGCATCATCTCGTCTGATTTGTTACTTGTGAGGAATTTCTCCCCGGTGCTGCCTGTTTATCAGAAATGGGTTTGACCTTGAGGGATGCAGTAGCGTCAAGGACCCGGAGCATTTCAGAGTTAAATTGATTAAGACATTCGTCTACAGACTCTGCTGATATGCTGGGAGTCGTAGATGTGGCTTCCATAAAGACAGCCCCGGTATATATTTTTTTCATAGACCTTTTATGACAGTGCTAGAGCCAATCAAATGTAAAGAGTCAATTTGTCACACGTGAACACACCACAGCACAGCACACAGTGTGAACAGCACGGCACTCTTTTCTCTGCATTTGACCCATTTAACCCATTCACCAAGTGAAGCAGTGGGCAGCCAGGAACACGGCGCCCGGGGAGCAGTGTGTGGAAATTGTACTTTGGTGTCACTGGCTGTTCTGGGATTCGAACTCACAATCTTCCGATGGCAGGACACCAGCTGGCTTTGATTTGGATAATGAGAAACCGATGCATCAAAGAAAACAGTGAGTATCAGACAGACATATGAGGTGGAGGCCTAGTGGGTAAGACACTTACCTCTGGGTCATGGGTTCGAATCCTACCTTCAGAACCACCACTGGGTTCCTTAACCCCGAGTTGCTCCAGGGAGACTGCCCCCTGTAGTTGCCCTGTAGGGAATGGAAGTCTCTTTGGTTAAAAGTGTCTGCTAAATGCCATAAAGGGATGGATGTAAGTAGAAGCTAACATGTTTACAGAAGCAACGCTGAGGTCTGTACTGAAGACCAGTGTGTGACCGAATGGGGCCCGACGCATGCTGTGTGACTTCAAAAGTGTCGAATACGACAGTAATTTCTTTGGCTGCGCTGTTAGGATTATCAATATGGAGATTAAAATTCCCTGCTATGATAAAAGAGATTGCAGAAGCGGTTTGGTTAAGAAAGGATGCACTGCATCTGTCATCTAACCAAGTTCAGTTAAGAGCATAAAATCAGTTGTGTGTGTAGTAATTAGATCATAGACTGCAGATGATTTGTTGTTTAGTAATCGAACACTGAAGTCTGCTCAGGAGGGGCTGATACAGATGAACAGAGTGATTAACCCCGAGCTGAGTCCACTCTCACCCTATTCTCAGTTTCTACTGGAAGTGCTGGAAATGGTCCCAGAATGTCCTGTGTCCTCATACAGAAGATAAATCCTCCAGTTTTTTAAGGAATCCTGTAGAAGGTGGAGTGTAGCAGTGGTGTGTCCAGTGTTGGGCAAGTTACCTTTAAAAAATGAATTAAACTACTGATTACTGATTACTCCCTTTAAAAGTATTCAAATTACTAATGTGATGACTTTATTTCTAAAGTAAACAGCTGCATTACTAGTGAGATTACTAGCTCAAACACACTCTTAAGTCTTTATTATTAAGTGTTATAAGCCTACGACACTCTCAGTGCTGCTCTTGCCTGTAACTGAGATGAATGTACAGTAATGGCTCTATTTCAGCTACTGAAGGTGTTCCCTCTCCAGGCTCTCTGTGGTTTTTTGGAGCCGGTCGGTCTCCTGTAGACGACGTCAACGCGTTTGACTGTCAGAAAGACGTCTGCCGGCCGCTGACAGCTTACCGTGATTATTATTTCTGTTTTTAGATGTTAAAGCACTTGATTTTATTGGTAATGCTGCGTTAACATAAAGTTACTTGAAACTGTAACAGTAATCTGATTAACAATTTTAAAATGATAACACGTTAAACTACTAGGTTACTAAAAAAGAATCAAACTACAGTAATGATGGTGGGGGAACTGAAAGGGTTCCTGAAGCCGAGAACAGTGTGGCTGTTGGTTGTTGTCGTCTTCCTCAGGATCCTCAAGTGTAGAGGGTTCAGCTGAAGTTCAGCTATGAGCACAGAGTGTTCAGTCTCAGCGTGATCCGTCTCAGGCTGGGGAGCCGGAATAGGGCCCTCAGTCCAGTGATTAATGCTTGGATGGCATGGAAGGGTGGCAAGAGGGAAAAAGAACATTTTCCTTAAGCACTTTCACTCTAAATCTGCCTGGATGGAGGCCACTTGGTCCAAAAAGTTCCTTCCGCTCCCAGAACAAGCTCAAATTGTCAATAAACTTCAAGCCCCTTCGAGTGAGCGTTTTGGGCCGATCAAAATTCAGCAGCCAGTACATGCCTGTAGGAATGGCCAGGCTTAATTAAATTTGTAGACTCATTCACAACGGCATACGGCTGCTGTTTACCCAATTTAAACAAGTCAGCCGGAAGACATTGATACAAGATTTTTTGTCCTCTGTTCGTCTGACCGGATTTCTACATAAACGATGTCTTTAAAATACATAAATATACTGTATTATAACAGTCATTTTATAGTAATTGAAACGGATTAACGAGCCCTTCCCTGAAATGGAAGACCCTAGCGTTACAGTTTGGAATCAAGAGATTACATAAGAAGTTGCCGGAGTCTCAGTGATGAAAACAGCCCTGAAGCTGTTCGTTATTGTACCGTACTGTAAAAAAAAAAAGTCAGGTGAACTTATTAAGCCACTAGATTCACAGCATTTCTCAAATAAAACGTTTCTTTTAACGAGTCACTGACTGAATGACTGACCTTCCCTGTTCCTAGATCTGTCATGGTCAAAAATTGTAGCTGATGATTGATTTCTATATATAATTATGCTTTTTTATTCATTGTATGTAACTATAAAAGTGCACACGTAAATTGTGCCAACGCACAACAGCCATAGCTCAAACGAAAATATACCTTCTGTTGACTTTCGACCACTTTATGGAATGAAATCATATCCAGTTCATATCAAACCAAGCATTATTATTATTATTATTATTATTATTATTATTATTATTATTCTTTTTTTATTTTTTTTAATTTTTTTATTGTTATTATTATTGTACCCTGGTGAAAAAGAGATCAGAATTTGGAGCTCCTCCACTACAGCGCCTGTTGTTTAATATTCAATACAGTGCCCAGAGTTCCTGAGGGTCCAGTGTTCAGTGGGAAATGGGCTCCTGCTCTCGCCCAGAGTCGAACAGTTCTGAGTTTGAATGAGTGACCGCACTGTAACAAACCTCCCTTATCTCAAATAAAGTATGGCTGTAGAAAAGGAGGTAAGGGAACACCACCAATACTAGATTAGAGTCAAACAATTATATTTACACCACACAAACACATACAGTCACATACAAATGAAGTTCCCCACTGCCCAATATACACTTCTGGACAAGAGTGTATCAAGTGTACTTTCACTCTGGAAAGCTTGACTGTAAGTCCCGTCCAGAAACCTTCGGTCCTTGTATTCTTTTTGCTCTCCTGTCTCAACACAGCAGGTGGAGCAATGATGAACCTTAAAGATACAACCATAGTACTAAGGGGTTCTGCTGATGCTGGTAGCATAGCCTTGCTTCCTTTGCTTCTTTTATAGAGGGAAACAGGAGGGCGGCTAAACCCGCCCAGTGCCCCCTATGGGTCAAGGCCAGTAATGGCACCAAACTGTTACAGCACCTCACTGCCCAGTGGAGAACACATCATGTCCAACTCTGCTCTAAATGCACCTTCTCCAGTTTTTCCTGGACTCTCTCCAGTCTAAGAAACCCCTCAGCATTTCAAGCTGAAACCCAGGAGAACAGTAGCAGGAAGCTTTTACTAATCAGTAAAATAAAGTTAAACCTGCAGGTCCAGTCTGTGCCACCAAAACAGCTCTGATCTGTGAAGGCATGGAGACCACAAGACCTCTGGGGGACAGTGAGGTGGGACCTCCGTGGATCACGTCCCTCACATGCTCAGACTGAGATCTGGGGAAGTCCTTCACCTTCCTCAAAGTGTTCCTGAATCAGTGTGGCATAACAGATAAGAGAGAGCTGCTCCCAGCTGAGCCCAGACCGAGCCTTCATTCGGGAACACTCAGGGCCATCGTTCTGATTTACTCCGGGGTTGGGGGGGTTGTAATTAGTTTCATGGGGGGCTGTGTGTCACCATGAAGCAGCATAGTGGGGTGACAGATTAGATCCAGGGTTACAGACTTTCTTCTGGTGAGATGCTCAGGCCTAATGACGCTCCTGGCCTGGTAAAATATGCCATGCGTGCAGTAACTTCCAGAATCAGTGCTCAGCTAGGTAATATTGAACTAATCTCAGTTTGGAACTCCAAAATAAAGAATTCGTGTGGGCAATTTCTTAAACACAAAAAAAGGATTATCGCCGTCGGCCTGTTTGCTATTGCAAAGGGGTTCAAAATCATAGCTACTCATCGCTGGTCTAAGATGATCTAATGATACTGTTACGATTATGGAGATTTGCAGTTATGAGATCGGGGCAAATCGTGGGCAACTGAGCGCACAGATGTAACAATAGACGTGTTTTTACACAGAGTGAATTAAGACCAAAGAAAAAGGGAGAATATTGAATGAAGTGTGAACCCCAGCCATTGCAGCACCACTGGACTCCAGAGCAGCTACCTGAGGCTAAAGAGAGTCAGCGTGGCCAGACTTCACAGAGAAACAGGCCTACTACTCTGTGTGTGTGTGTGTGTGTGTGTGTGTTTGTGTGTGTGTGTGTGTGTGTGTGTGAGACAGAGAGAGAGACTGAGAAAATCAGAGAGGTGGAGAGGGGGAGAGAGAGACAGAGAGAGGGGGGGGAGAGAGAGACAGAGCGAGAGAGTGAGAGATGGAGAGAGAGAGGCAGACAAAGAGATAGAGAGAGAGAGAGAGAGAGAGAGAGAGAGAAAGACAGAGAGAGAGGCAGAGAGCGTGAGAGAAAGAAAGAGAGAGAGAGAGAGAGAGACAGAAAGAGAGAGAGAGATAGAGAGAGTGAGTGAGAGAAAGAGAGAGCGAGAGAGAGAGAGAGAGAGCTACACTGATCTGCAGTTGTGAGGTAGAGGTTCTGTCCAGTCATGGTATGTTAAAGAGTTACAGTGCAGTAACTCTAGTGGACCCGACTCTTCACTCTGGGTTAAGTAGATTATCACTTCTACCTCTAATCAGCAATTATAGGATTCGTTCATGCTCCTTGGATGCCAGGTCAGTGTTACACACTCATTTTCTGTCACGGTCTGTGGACCCCTGGAGTGCCGCGGCCACGCCGTGTTTGAAGCCGCGGTTCCGCCCGCGTACGGAGACGACTGAGTCATTATCTGGCTGTTCCAGGGACAGGCTGGGTCTGGTTATGTGAGGCAGGAAGACTAAAGCAGTCTTATGGTCAATTATAAGCACCTTCTATGGACTAAAGCCTTGGAGACGACTTATATGTGTTATTATTTGTGACCGAACCTCCTTTCTACTCCATACAACTGGGAGAAATGTTGCTGCTGTGATTGTGATTGTGAGCTTATTGTGCAGCTTATTGATTGGTTGACCATCGTTTAAACACGCAAATTTTCTCAATAGACTTGCATTCAGTGCGCGTTGTGATGTTACACGACTCTGCAGGCGGAGCAGAAATCAGCAGCAGGAGAGACGAGCCCCCGCCCGAAACCGAAAGTGTCTTAATGTGAGAGTTTAACTGAAACAGGTGTTTTTGGCTCAAGCGGACGGTGTTAATCCTGTTCGCGGCTGCATGCACTGTTTCAGGGGTTTTGAGCGTTTTTCAGGCTCCGCCTGTTTTCAGCCGTCTTTAACTGTGACGAGTTCGGTGACAGCGAGCTGTCTGCCAGTCTTGCTGGGGGAGGGGCAACACGGCGAGCTGCGGGAGGACAGACAGGACGGGGACGGTCTGGTCTCTACTGTGGACACAGTGGTTTTAGCACAAACTCTCTTTATAAATAAAAGCTGTTGTTGGGGGCCGTCCTCTTCTTTCTCATTGGGTCATTAAAAAGTAAGTGAGAGAGAGAAAGAAAGAGAGAGAGAGAGACAGAGAGAGAGAGAGAGACAGAGAGGGAGTCGCTCAGCGAGTCTGTAGTAGGTTTAAATATGCATCCCTGTCGTTGTGAAGAAGTATTGGTACCCTTGTATATACATTAACCCTCACCTCTGAACCCGTAATAACAACCAAGCAACACATTAGCAACCACTTTGAACACCATAGAAACCATCACAGTTACCATAGCAACCACTAAAGTTACCATAGAAATGACTGCAGTTACCATAGAAATGACTTCAGTTACTATAGCAACCACTACAGTTACCATAGAAACTGGCTAGCTGCACCTTAGCAACCCCCCTGTGGTGCCATAGTAACCTCCTAGCAACATCATAGCAACCACCTAGCAACACCTACAGTTACCATAGCAGCTTCACATTTCCTCACAGAAATCTGGGTCCTGGAAAAGGCCAGTGGAGCTCCAGCCTGCACTAACACTGCCGGCTGGGCACTGGCCTGCAGGATCACAGCATAGGAGCAATTACACTCTGTGTGTGTGTATGTGTGTGTGTTTTTGCAAATATTGTTACACGTCATGTTACATTTCTGATGGGTCATTCTGACAGCAGAAGGAAAATCAGCCGCAGTGGCGCCGCCTGTTAACCCTCACCTCTCTCGGGACCGGAGAGAACCGCAGCACAGAAGAACCGCAGCGCCGCAGCAGCAGCCGTGTGCACTTTAATCACATTAAACTGTTCCTCACTTAGTGCCGAACGTTCCACTGCACTGCTGGACCAGACCCAGCTCAGTCCTCCAACACAGGGTTCCTGAGACCTTCAGTCAATACCAGCAGAGAGAAGCCTGATTGGTTAATGGAGGGAAAGAAGAAGGTGTGTGGTGTTAAAGGTCAGAAATGTCACAGATTTATCATTCCTTTATTTCAAGTAACTCTGCAAATATTTGTGCAGTAAATACATTTTAGTTTTTGTAAAGAAGGTTAAGAGGGTAAAAGTGCTGCTGGCTGTGTGTGCTGTAGCTCTGCTGTAACATTTAACCTCGTGTTTTTGCCTAGTGCACCATGCCCGGCTGTTTGTGTACCCGGCTGTTTGTGTGCGCGCCTGTTTATGTGCCTGGCTGTTTATGTGCCCGGCTGTTTATGTGCCTGGCTGTTTGTGTGCCCGGCTGTTTGTGTGCCCGGCTGTTTGTGTGCCCGGCTGTTCGTGTGTCCGGCTGTTCGTGTGTCCGGCTGTTCGTGTGCCCGCCTGTTTGTGTGTCCGGCTGTTTGTGTGCCCGGCTGTTCTTGTGTCAGGCTGTTCTTGTGTCAGGCTGTTGGTGTGTCCGGCTGTTTGTGTGCCCGGCTGTTTGTGTCTCCGGCTGTTTGTGTGCCCGGCTGTTCTTGTGTCAGGCTGTTCTTGTGTCAGGCTGTTTGTGTGTCCGGCTGTTTGTGTGCCCGGCTGTTCGTGTGCCCGGCTGTTCGTGTGTCCGGCTGTTTGTGTGTCAGGCTGTTCTTGTGTCAGGGTGTTCGTGTGTCCGGCTGTTCGTGTGTCCGGCTGTTTGTGTGCCCGGCTGTTCGTGTGCCCGGCTGTTCGTGTGCCCGACTGTTTGTGTGCCCGCCTGTTTGTGTGTCCGGCTGTTTGTGTGCCTGCTTGTTCGTGTGTCCGGCTGTTCGTGTGTCCGGCTGTTCGTGTGCCCAGCTGTTTGTGTGCCTGCTTGTTCGTGTGCCCGCCTGTTTGTGTGCCTGCTTGTTCGTGTGTCCGGCTGTTCGTGTGTCCGGCTGTTTGTGTGCCCAGCTGTTTGTGTGCCCGGCTGTTTGTGTGTCCGGCTGTTTGTGTGCCCGGCTGTTCTTGTGTCAGGCTGTTCGTGTGTCCGGCTGTTTGTGTGTCCGGCTGTTTGTGTGTCCGGCTGTTTGTGTGTCCGGCTGTTTGTGTGCCCGGCTGTTTGTGTGTCCGGCTGTTCGCGTGTCCGGCTGTTCGCGTGTCCGGCTGTTTGTGTGCCCGCCTGTTTGTGTGTCCGGCTGTTTGTGTGCCCGGCTGTTTGTGTGCCCGCCTGTTTGTGTGTCCGGCTGTTTGTGTGCCTGCTTGTTTGTGTGCCCGCCTGTTTGTGTGCCTGCTTGTTCGTGTGTACGGCTGTTCGTGTGTCCGGCTGTTTGTGTGTCCGGCTGTTTGTGTCTCCGGCTGTTTGTGTCTCCGGCTGTTTGTGTGCCCGCCTGTTTGTGTGTCCGGCTGTTTGTGTCTCCGGCTGTTTGTGTGCCCGCCTGTTTGTGTGTCCGGCTGTTTGTGTGCCCGGCTGTTTGTGTGCTCGCCTGTTTGCATGTGTGTGCTGCTGCGGCTCCTTTTATGACAGAGCTGGGTTGTTTTCCGAGGCTAATGAAACATATTCCTCAGGCCGAGGGGTTTCTGAGGGACCACTTTACTGCACACAGTGTCAATAATGTGCCTGTGTGGAGAATATGTGGTGGGAGAGCCCTCATTATACAGCCTGGACTCTCACACCATTACAGGAGAGAGAGAGAGAGAGAGAGAGAGAGGGACAGAGAGACAGAGAGACAGACAGAGAGAGAGAAAGATAAAAGTAAAACCCTGAGTGATGGAATGATGGAAACCATAATCTCATTTCTCGCTGTCTTGTGGAAGCTGAAGGTTGCAGGGGTCCGGGGGGTCTGGATGGGTCCGGGGGGGTCTTGGGGTGGGGGGGGCGGTTCTCTGCGGGGTGATGAACGCTTCCTGCGGCGGCGAGGTGAGACCGAGAGAACAGGAGAAGAATAGCTATTGACTGACAATCAGAGAGGAGGATATTGATTGGACGCCTGTGGCGAGGAATGGGAATTCTATAAGCCTTGCGTCAGGAAGCAGCGGCCTTAGGGGGAAGCCCACTGCTACAATTGAAAACGGGCAACCTTGACCGCACGCGCGCGTGTGCGTGTGTGTGTTACTGCCTGTGTGTTGTTACACTTCAGTCATTGAAAACTCTCTGGACGCTCTTCTCTCTCCTGCATGCTGCTGCGAGTGGAGTGTGTGTCTGTTCTGCATGAGGACAATATAGACACAAATACAGTCAAACCCATAGTTATCCACACACACACACACACACACACACACACACACACACACATTGACTCACACCTCAGTGCTCTCTGGCTGATGAAGCTTGACAAGTAATCTGTTCGCAGTGTTTTGGCTTGGGCCTCCCTCTCACTGTCACTTTCTCTTTTACTGAGAACTGACAAACTGTCAGAACCCTGACTGATTCCCCCTGAATAGTACTGAAGCTTTTGTGTGTATGTGTGTGTGTGTGTGTGTATGAGAGAGAGAGAGAGAGAGAGAGAGATGGAGAGGTGTGGGAAAGAGAAAGGGAAAAGTAGAAAAGGCTTGTGTGTGTGTGTCTGTATGTGTGTGTGTATGTGTATGTGTGTGTGTCTGTATGTGTGTGTGTGTGTGTGTATGTGTGTGTGTGTGTGTGTGTGTATGTTTGTATGTGTGTGTGTATGTGTGTGTGCGTGTATGTGTGTATGTGCGTGTATGTGTATGTGTATGTGTGTGTGTGTGTGTGAGACCAGTTTGGTCCGAGACTATTAAAACAGACTCTTTAGGACTCTGCTCTGAATTAAAGCACACTGAGGGACGTCTGTTGGTGGCTCTCTGAGACCGGAACCCGGTTCCTCGGTTCTAGACTCTGGTATGCCTTCACATGCCTGACTGTGGAGTCTGAGGTCTGGAGGACGAATTAATTGATAAAGTTGGTGACCTACACTCTGGATCAGGTCCTGTAAGGGTCTCAGGGTTCCTCAGGGCAGGTCCATCCGGCCCCTGACGTTCCTGCAGCAACTCAGAGTGGAACGTTCCCTCTACCTCCTGATCTCAGTGCAGTGTGTTTGATCCGTTGATTGGTTGGATCAGGTGTGCTGGGTCTGGACAGCCTGACCCATCCTTATGTAAGGGCTGTGCACGCATTAGTCACTCAACCTTTACAGTCTTGTACTGAGTTGAAGCTGCAGTGTATGAAGCGCGTGACATTTCTCAGACCTCCTGCTGTTCTGGGGTCAGCCTTCTGTCGGACGCTCGCCGTGCGCCCGTGTGTGATGTAACAGGAGTGATGCGATGTGACTTTGGTCATGTTCTTCCACGGCCTGGTCTCGGCGCCAGCTGCTCAGTCTGATGCTCTGCAGGCCGGAGAGACCCGAGTGTTTCTCTGCTTCCCAGTTTCCCTGATATTCCTGAGTTCCCTTCCACTCTTCACGGCTCCAGTCCTACACCTGCTCAAGACTGTCGGAGTCGGAGGCACTGGATGGCGTTCTGTGTTTGGGAACCTTTGCAGTCGTCACAGCTGCTACAAAGCGGCAGTCAGAACACCAGGATGTAAAAGAGAAGAGTAACACTGATGTGTTTTAAGAATTGCTTGAACTGAAATCTTGTTGGTGAGACATTTGTGTAAGATATCAGTAAGGAAGTGCTGATCGGTCAAATTACATTACATTACAGTAATGGGGCAGTAGCTCCCTGGAGCAACTTGGGGTTAAGGGTCTTGCTCAGGAACCCAGTGGTGGTGCTGAAGGTAGGATTCGAACCCATGACCTTATGGTCTAGAGGCAAGTATCCTACCCACCAGGCCCCTACCACCCATCTGGGTGCCAGTAATAATTGCAACCTCAGTCCTTCAATTCCATACCTATATGGCATCAGTTAAATAGTGATTTAATAACATAATTAGGTGTCGTTGAGATGGGTCTGACTCCTGGCGGCCCTATAGATAGTGTTTTTCCACAATACTTCTTCTGTTTAGGTCCCTCAGGCTGCTTGATTAAATTCCTCTGATTGTATCCACCTCGTTACTGGCTGTCGAGAGGTGTGGCTTTATTTGGTCAAGGATTCATTTGTTTGTTTTCAAGGTACCCTCAAAAGTTTCTACCTGGAAAGAAGATCAAAGGCATCAATCTTTTGTCCTGCGCTTTCGCTGTAGTCATTAAAACACTGCCTTTCTTCTTGAATTCCTTAGATTTTTTCTTGTTCTTCAATTTGCCAGCGTGCTTTCGTTCTTCTGCTTTCCCTGAACCTTGCTTTCCTTTCTTCTACTATTCAATTCCTTTTATGGTCTTAGACATGATTTTACTGCCATGCAATAAAGTTGAAATTCTGCACTAGTTTGCACACTCTTTAATATTGGGATATAAATCGACCTCTTCTGTTCTGAAGGCCACTGAACAGTTTCTTGGTATAATCGGGCCAAAACCTGAACTCTTTATAATTTTAGAAAATATTTCTATGGGAATGGTATTGATGGGTAGGATACTCAGTGGGTACGATACCTGCCTCCGGACTAAGAGGTCATGGGTTCGAATCCTACCTTCAGCACCACCACTGGGTCCCTGAGCAAGACCCTTAACCCTGAGTTGCTCCAGGGAGAGACTGCCCCCTGTAGGTAGGGAACGGAAGTCGCTTTGGATAAAAGTGTCTGATGAATGCTGTAAATGTAAACATAAATCCCAGAGAAAGCTGATGTCAACAAAAGTACCTTAGAAGTTCATGTCTTTCGTGTAGAGATTCTCTGTTCATATATCTTTATATATATATATATATATATGTATTATATCTATTAGGGCTGCACGATATTAGGAAAACATGCGATAATGTTGTTGAGTGTTGCCATGACGATATCACATGCGATAAGTGAGTAAAAATGTTATAGTGTTAATGTTTTTCTGCGTTGGATTTGCTGCTAACAGAGACTCCAGACTCTGACTAGTCTATGCAAAAAAAAATTAAATGCAATATTTCCATTTCAACATGTTTTTTTAAAAGAATTTACTCAAACAGCCTTTTAATGCCTCCCATAAAACATTTAAACCATTGAACATTGTTGAAAAAAATCTGAAAATATTTTTTAAATAATTTTAAATTTGATGTAAACATAATTTAAATTATAGTAAGTTCTTAGCCAGAAGAAGATGCCAAAAGGAACAATCTATAACAGCAGCACAGAAGATGCCCTCTTCTCTGTGGCATTTATTGCAGTTCAGTCAGTCTTTGGCGATATGGATATTGCGCACGTTGGTATCGTGATGACGGTAAATTTGCGATTTATTGTGCAGCCCTAATATCTGTATATTTTTATATGTAATTACAAACTTGTTTATACTTGTTATTGGATAATAAGCCTTAGTATTAATATCTAAGCAAAAAGATATCAGTGGAAGGGGAGTTACTGTAGGGCTGAGTCAGAAGCAGCGGAAAGCTCAGGAAAGTGGACCACTGTGTGATGTGTGTCTATTCATCACTCATTAGGTGCGGTCTGAGGTGAAAAGTGCTCCACAAATGGATGGACTAGACATGAGGCGGTTCGAGTTGCGAATGGGAAAGCAGCAAGTCAGAGCTTTTTCAGCCTGTGATTCATCTACCCCATTATTCCTGCATGCTGTCACTGGAAACAGTGCAAATGTTTAGATTTGTCATAGGAAGTGGCAGCTCAATCCTCACCCAACAATGACTGGCTGCCATGGTGCTGCGACAACGCTGACCCTCAGCGGAAAAGCAGGGCTACTCCAAATAGCAATTCACCGGCTTCAGATACTTGTTTTTATTTCCAAATGTGCACTTGAAGTTCTTAAAAGCACTCATAAAATTATGTTTATGTTAAATCTTTACTATCATACCAGCATTTTTTTGCCTCTGCAGTTTAAAATGTATCGAGTAGGTGGCGATAATTAGAGCCCAACCGATTTATCGGCAGGCCGATATTATCGGCCGATATTAGGCATTTTCCAAACTATCGGTATCGGCA
>JBBPDC010148510.1:0-42240 GCA_037974485.1 Hemigrammopetersius urotaenia
CAGAGACTGGCAGCCCATATCTTAACCATAATCACTGGAAAACTTTATTGCCTTTTCAGGCGGAGTGTGTGCTCTAAAGGTCTTGCCTCCTCTGTGCTTCATACTCTGTGCCTTTGTGGATGCACTCTCTCTAGAAATGTCGGCATTCCACGCTTTACAACGGGCTTTCTGCGATTCTTTTTTATGGGGGTTTCCACTGACTGGTACCAGCTCGGCTTGGTGCAACTCTAGTGGCTTTTTTACTTTTCTGTATCTAAAATCTGAAGGTTAGCATTAGCGCTAGCGTTAGCATTAGCACTAACGTTGCTTCTTTAAGCCTTGTCTGGTAAGCCAATTGACTCTGTTTTGTGGCAAACAGTCACAAACCAAGGATAAGAAATAAAACCCCTCTGATTTCATCACAATGCTGGCAATTGTAATGATGCTGGGTTGTTTACCTCAGCTTAGAGCCTCCGCTCGGAATGTTTGGTTGCTATAGCAACCAGCTGTAGTGGAAAACTGAACGTCCGAAACCAAACCGAAGAGAGTAGAACTGAACTGGACCGAACAGAGTTGGTACCAGTCAGTGGAGAACCCCCTTTAGATATATGGAAATGTGCCCACACTAGACACATGTTGACTGTAATCCAGTCTGATGCCTGTAGACTGCGGTTGTTGATTGCGTCATCACTGTTTCGGTTAAGTTAAAAAAAAATTCGGTGGCCGAATATTCGGTGCATCCCTATTTTTCACCATATTGTTTTAACTGTGCTAACCTCATTTCACACCTTGCTCAAGCGGGATCATACCTGAACTACCCATTGAGGTCAGCACAGGCAGTGTGGTTGCAGCTTTGGACAGGATTACATCATAGCTTGCTGGGCCTTGCATGGCCTACACAGTTTATTCATCCATTTTTGACCAAGGAAACGCGTCAGACTTGTAGAGCATGATCACTAGTTAGGCTTCTGGTTAGAACCCAAAGACACGCCAGCCGCCAATTTGCAAACTGCAAGTTTCGCCCACATGACAGACAGTTTCAGAGTAAACAGTTTTGAATGCACAGAGAAAGATCCTTCTGGTTTCCCTCAGGGTACCAGCAGCTCCTTGCAGTCCTACTTGACTTGCCAGCAGCACAGTCCAATCACAGGACACTTCCGAAAGGAAGCCACGCCTCCAGGTTTGCGTTTGCACAGCTATGATTAAGACAGTCAAATTAAGAAAGGCGAATTCAAGAAAAGCTGATTGGTAAAAAAAAAAAAGGGAAGTGGAAGTAATACCTGTGACACTTACCGGCAAGGCCAACTGGATCGCTCTGGGCAAGGAGAAACCTTTGGAGATGGTCAACAGTAAGCATGTGTCTTTCATTAAAAGAACAACACTTAGCAAAGCAAGCCAGACACCAAACACTCCTTCTGTTTTGTGTACACACATCATAAAAAGAGTGCACGTCAACACATTTGCTGCTAAGCCTTCATTCTAGCTCTGCCAGCCTGTAAACCGAGGACAGAGACTTCTAAAAGAAGCTGGAGCATTGCTGTTGATGCAAGTGGACCAGCAAAAACCAGCTTACTGGCTTTCCAGTACAAGCTAAACCCCCTGACACTGTAATTCCTGAGCCTTCTGTCAGGATTTGCATGCTGTGGGAAAACATCCACATCTTTTCTGTCCCAGCCCATGCTCAGACACTTGTCAGGCAGATATCTCCATTACACTCAATATAAAAAAA
The DNA here is from genome assembly GCA_037974485.1 of Hemigrammopetersius urotaenia. Taxonomy (NCBI): domain Eukaryota; kingdom Metazoa; phylum Chordata; class Actinopteri; order Characiformes; family Alestidae; genus Hemigrammopetersius; species Hemigrammopetersius urotaenia. Next base: position 1,709 of record JBBPDC010148510.1, read on the forward strand.
AGAAAGAAAAAAAAGTAAAAAAAACAGCTTCTTGGCATGTACTTTACTGGCTTGAAGTGACCATTTCCACAGTCTCATGCAATCTAACTTGCAATCCAACATTTAGAAAAATCTGCCGCATTTGGTCTGGTTAATTACCACAGATATTAAAGTGATACTTTGTTAAAATATCTAACTGACCCTAGACGGGATTAATAACACAAGATATGATCATTGTCCAAATTTTGCTTCATCAGTTTATTTCAGAATAAACAAAAACAACAGAGCTGAATAGTCACCCAGATTGTTTCTGTACAAATGTGTCATAAAGACGTCGCTCAAACTGAATCCAGCTCTACATTAAGGTGACACAGACTAGTGGGTATTATTTAGAAACTTTAGGAACTGTGTCACTAAGTGTACATTTGATGTAATTTTACAAACGATTTGGGTGACTATTGACTTTCCAATACTTGTTGGCTTCGATAACCTTGTAGAGTCCCAGTAAACTAAAGCAACAAAATATGGACACCAAACATGTTCACATCTAGGAATGTAGTAAAAGTAGAAAATACATTTTTGGCTGAACTATTACGTTTACCTGCTTCATTACTGGGCATCTATTAGAAGTACAGTACTGTGCAAAAGTCTTAGGCACCTGTGCAAATAGTTTGCATTTATTCTAATATTCAGCTGTTTTTGCTGCAGAAAGAAGCCACCGCTGATAGAAATGACTTCAAACAAGCAAGCAGTAAAAAGTATCAAGATTTCTTTTTTCTAAAAAGTAGTGGATATTCTGTGAGCTGTTAGAAGAACACAGGTTTGGATCCAGGTTTCTGCTCAGGGCCTCCAGTCATTGGGTGAATGAATAATCAACACCTAATTTAATCTCCTGCAGTAAAAAGAGCCAAACCAAGGATTTGATGGAGCTGCAGGTAAAACTGGGCTTCCACGAGGAAAGAGCTCTTGAAATGGTTCAGCGAACACTTTACCATAAAACCACAATTTACTGTATTAATGTAGTTTACTGTATTAATGTTGTTTGTATTTGTTGTAATGCAAGTGTTTTAACACTAACTTAAAAGCAGCAAACAGCTTTTACGTAGCATTTTCTCAGGGGGCTAAGACTTTTGCATGGTACTGTACATTTTGAGTCAAATAGATTTCGTAAAGCAGGCAAATGCAATAAAACTACTGTTGGTGGTACAGATGCAGCAGATAGATAGTAGGTTGGAGTTCTTTCCCACTTAGGCTGTAGGCCTGCCAACAGTCAGGGTAACAGCATTCACAGGGGAGACAAGAAAGCAAATCGGTTTCGGTATGGCACCATTCCAGAATCTATAAAATGGTCCAGAAATACTACACTTACACTGCCAATTGTGGCCTGATGGGCTGGAAGAATGGTAATTGATGTCATATGGTGACACAGGGGTTACTGAGGCACACACACTTCACAAGGGTTATTCAGGGTTACTGCATCGCCTGAACTGGGACATAAATTTGAGATCAAACTCACTACTTAGCAACCTTCTGCACAGACCCTCTGTTTTAAATAAGAGTCTAAGGCCTACACAAAGGAGAAGGAACCCTGCAGGCTGGCCAACAAGCGCTTTGACACCATTACTATATACAGTCCAGAGTCGGATTGGGAGTGGGTTTCCAGTTCATCTCTCTCGTCCACTATCCTTTATTGAGGTCAAGAGCCATGGGAAGCATTTTGCCAAATGCTGCTCCCTCAATAAACGGGCCAGCAATGAGCTTGGAATATCCCTCATCACGTTTTAACCTCCATCGCTAAGAGAGAGCAACCACAGCCCAACAGACGCAGCAACAGTTATAACAAACCCAGCTGGTTCCCAGCAACCTTTGCCAAAACACACGGCACAGGGCTGAGCGGGGCCATTGCGCAAACACACACCTAGCTGACAACCATGAAGCAAATTTACTGCAAACAATGGCTCATGCCTGAATGATCTTCGCACCTGCCCCCTGCCATGGAGACAACAGTCAGCTGGGACTACCTGACTTAAAGGGACAGATCCCTTAAAATTGTGAATGATGCAAAAAGTGAACCCAACCAGCTAGCCCTAAGCAAATGAGGCCCTGCTTATTGGTGGCTATTCGTTCTTGGCCACACCTTTTGAATTGCACCATATAATACACACTTGACTGAACATCTCACTTGATCAAACCACCACATTTGCATATAAGGGCTCAATGGGCATGGAATGTCATATGCTGCCATAGTACTGTGCCTACTGGAGATGCAGGACATGATGCTTACTATAAAAATGAGCCTGCTAAGACACAGCAGAGAAGCTGTTGGTCCATCCTGCAGCCAGTACCGTAACCCCACACCCAGCGCTTCAATAGCTCGGGTTTCTCCGCCAGGCACTTGTGGGACAATGCGCTAAGCAGACATGCTTTCACCGGACAGCTGCTTCAGAGATGACTCTACTAAGCAAATTTAGACAATTTGCATGTCACATCCTTACCTTCCAACTAAGCTAGATCTCGAGCAAACCTGTATATCTGATAACGGACTTGGTAAATCAGTCAACTGTCAAATTAAACAAATCAAACTACCTTCACAGGATGAGACAGCATTTGGTCCATCTCTACTCCTTAGTTATTGTACAGTTAAGCTATGGCATATTATAATGGCTTTATTTCATATTGGATGAAACACTAATGATATATTTGCAGGTCATAACACTGAAATATCATTACTGCTCCAGTGTCATAATATTAGATGATAGTAAAGGGTTCATTCAAGCACCACTCTCTGTGTATAAATCCATGACCCATGCATTTATTCTGTGTGCGAGATGTACAGTAATCCCCCAGTTTTATGTGGATCTGGAGTCGCGGATGCGGTTTTACGCGGAAATCCCTACAATAACTCGGAAACTGCAAATATTCTCCGCCTTTTTTGCTTTATGTGGCAAAGAAAGGTACCCCTTCACCTCGCCACAGTGTCCCAATACTTTTGTCCTGGGACTTTCCGAGTTGCATATCACAGCAGAGAAAGCACCCAGACACTGCAAACTCCACAGTTCGGTAGATCTTTCCAACAAGCCCTCATTTGTATTATTAATCCGAGTAGATCAGGGGTTATTCCCCGAAAACCATTCACCTCGCCGCAATGTCCCAATACTTTTGTCCCACAACTTTTTCCAAGTTTCATATCTCGGCTGGGTGTTTAGGGTTTACACTATAAAAAGGCATTTTAAGGCATTTTTTAAAAACCAAAACACAACAACACGGCTTTTCACTATTAGGGGGTGCTCTTGGAACAAAACCCCTTTGAAAAGCAGGGGATTACTGTACACAATTTACTCAGAAAAGAATATTTTGCAAATATGATGCAATTTACATGACAATTACATTGACTATCCTGCCTCAAATATCAATAGCGATCATACATCACAATATTCAACACCAAAAAAGCCAATGCAAGTGAATCGTTATAAAATAGCATATTGTGATATTAATATCTGTAATAAAATATTGGACATTTACCAAACCCTTGTAGCCAATTTGCTACACAATATAAACCGTCCCAACATTCTTGTACCTTGCGCATCCCCATTTTCCAGAACATGATGACGACCATCTACGAGGGTGCTGGCAGAGGTCAGATGCAGGATGGCCACAGTATGTCCAGTGCTGTCCACCTGCTGATGAGGTCACCTGTCTCTGCCATCATTAATTCCGGTACCGACGGCGTCTTGTAACATTCGTATGCTGCATAGATCCTTTACAGTTCACATTACTGGAGCCCTCACATACATTCTTGTATATACTCTGCCATTTGTCTTTGCATATTAACCCTTCTCTGTCCCGTTTCGCTCTGCACCCTGTTCCTCCGGTGCATGTCGAGGCACCTGTTGAATATTTCATGTTGTGAAGAGCGATCTGGACTCTGGGTCAATGCCACAATTCAGGCTCATCAGCTGTTCTGGACAGAAAGGGGCGGAGTCTCTCATGTGACACTGATGCGACACAACTGAGCACATATTTTTACGAGCAATATGATCTTATATTACCCCCACTGCAATATAATACACTTTTCTATGTATGTCATGGGTCTCCTCAGTACAATGAACAACTGCATGGATCAATGAACAATGCAGACCAAATTTAGAGCCAGCGTAACAGTAACAAGCGTCTCATCAGCCCTTTATGTCGTAACTTGCTATTATATTTTTATTTATTTTGTCCTGTCATTTTATATTGAATTGTTTTATGAAATGCTGCAAATTTCACTTTTTATTCACATCAAATTCCCCACCTATTGAGCTAATAAAGGGTTATCTTATCTTATACTGGAGCTACAAGGCTAATGTTGCTCACAACCCCTAGAACTCAATAGTCACCCAAATAGCTCACACTGTTTCAATAAAAATACATCAAAACTTCTCCTGACCTGCTTAAACCATAGTCAGCTCTTTATTAAGGTGGCATGGGCTTGTTGAAGTGGTTTAGGATGTACTTTGACTCATTATAAGATTTTTAAAAAAAAAGGAGTAAAAAACAAACAATGTATTCTATTCAGTTCTAGTGTCTGTTAGCAACATTAGCTCCACTTCTAAACTAAAGATAAAAAAATGACCAATTGACCAGAAATTAAATTGGATTTCTCAGCAAACTACTCCTTTAAATCATAGGATGTAGTTGCACTGAATAATTCATGGGAGTGGCACTTTAAATGATTCAGGAACGCGGAGTTATACCACTCATTTAGTTCATAACACAGGAGCAGGCGTCCCAAACACAAGCCTGAATGTTCATGCTCCAGTCAAACTGCTCTACTGACATCCTGACCACCCTGCACTGCCACTCACTCACACACCTCCGCCTAGGGGAGGAACAAGGCACACTTTCAAACCAAATATAAACAAAAGCGAGTCCTTTGAATGGGAACAAATGAACTGCTAGCAGAATTCCTAATGAACAACTGTACATTCTGGAGGGATCAGACAACACACTGCACAGCACGAACATGGACACACACTGACATATGTAAATGCACATAAACACACATGCACACGCAACACACTAGGGCTGGGCGATACGGCCAAATACCTAATCACATTTTTGATTATTATGGCCAATCACATTCATTTACTATGAACTATTATATGCACATATGCACTCTTGAGCCACCACTCTGTTCTTCGTATTTCGCTTTGAATCACATTTTTGGAGCAAATTACCATTTTATTCCTGTCTTTAGCACATGAAACGGGAACAAATGTTTTACTGTGACAGGCTGCAAAGTGTCTAAAGATACAAGGAGCCTAGATAATGGAGTTCTACCCACTCTGCATTCAGCACCACCAGTATACTGATCACCGCCTGATCATCTGGAATCCTCAACTGTTTCTTCACTGGTTCAGGACTTCAGTGAGATGCTCTTTGTTCTGCTTGAATGATTCATATGCAGGTCCATGAGTGTCGTAACCTACAGAAACATTCCTCTGAAACTGGTCAGGTTCAGGGACTCGATTGGAAATGAGAGGCTCTGAAGGTCCCTCAGGAAGCCTGGAGAACTGTTCCTCAAAAACACACTAACATACAAGAAAGTCTGGATCTCTGGAAGCAAAATTTGAAGAAATGAAGAGGAGGCTCAAGATTTTTGCACTGTACTGTACATGTAGGTTACATTACCTGATACGTTAGATATCTAATTGTGTAATTAAGTGAATTAATTTCACTGTGGCCTTTGCCACAATGCCCTTGGTCCAAAAGGCCCCCTCCAACTCATGACTGTTTACTGCAGAACAAAAAAGGGAAATAGCTAATAGCTAATAATGATCAGTTTCATCGCCCAGGCCTACACCACACATCACTACAAACACATACAGACGGCATGTTCACCAGCAGGCAACAGACACAGGCAGGGCTGGGTTCAATCCAGTCATTCAGCAAGTGAACCTCGATCAATATGTGACTCAATACAACACTGTTTTAAACTCATTAACCATCGTTCTTTATGGCCAACACTGAACTGGACGATCGAAGCTGTTCGATATGTAAAATAAGTCCATTTGATTATGTATTTGAAGTTAAACGGCAAACGACTTAGTGTCACAAAGTAACTATTAAATACAGTAACTATTAAAAACTATTAATCAGTTAACAAATGAACTAACTTTAGTGAGTTTCTCTGTTAAATTCATCCCTTCTCACACTCAAGTAAGACGCCAATTAACTGTTAAGAAGGTAAAAGTTTCAGACTCTATTTGTTAACATTTTTTTGGACTGATATGAATCCGTTTTAACAGCGCTACTATCAAATCTCCTAAACTCTATAAAACAGAATAAACTTAACACAAATATTTACATTCTCAGCTAATTTGGGGGTTTCGGTTATTTGTCTGTTTGTTCCGTTTTCATTATTTTTCATCCATTCTCCTAAAAATAAATAAGGCTTGAAAAAAAAGGCACATTCTGTCCATTTCTTTGGACAACGGTGCAAAGAAATTCTTAAATAAATGCATTTCATACACAGAATACAGAAATGCAAGAGCAAAATGTGTGCCACAGTAATGTTCATTATGTAGCAGTTGTTGATATAACTGACCATAAATTAAATAAATAAACAAAAACAAACAAACAAATAAGAGAAAGAAAGGAAGAACAAACAAAAGGAACACCAGAGCCTTGTCTTTGGAATCTCAGGGACATTAAATTAAATTATTCATCCTATACAGTAGCCTACACACTAACGTTTTAGTAACTGGTCTTATTTACTGTCAGCGTTGGTTTTTGCTTCCGGTATTTTGTCTCATGTCCTGAATTTTAGTTTTGATTTCAACCAAGAATGTTATTTTGGGTGCATCACAAGTTACTAACAGAGATTAATCCGAATTTAAATATCAGATTTGTCCGGCCTGACTATTCGCCATATATTTCTGTCTTCAGTTCAGTTGCTGATGCTTCTGGAACCTCGAGCAGCGAGAGCCGAACCCCAGCCTGCTGTAACAAAGCGCAGGTGAAAAGTGAAAGCCACTTACCAGACATGTCTGTCAGGCTCATTGTTCGCATAAACATGGTGCATTTCCGAACCCAGTGGGGTCCCGACACTTGGCACAAGAAAGGGAGAATAAAAGGTGTTTTAATTCCAGCCATGCAGGTTCGAGTTTGAGTGTAAAGACAAAAAAAAAACACGCTGCCCCTTTAAAAACACTCTTCATACAGATGGAATGAAGCTGGGATGGCAAACATACTGGGAACTAGGGCGGTCATGCTCAATTATACTAATCATTGCGTAATTTGCTAATTATTTGGATAATGAATTAATTGTGTGTTAAGGTCAAACATGCCAGACAAACAAAACAAACTAAAAAATTTTATTTTTTAAATAATTCAAAATAGTAGACTGGAAAAAGGAACTACGGAAATCAGTCTCAGAAAATGTTATTGATCCCAGAGGAAACTACATTATACACAACACACACTACGCTTTACTGTACGCTACAGGCCACACAATTTTTATATAATACATCTTAGTCAAAAAAAAAACAAACCGGTAACTGGACATTTTAATTTGCTTTCAACGTTAGTTTGAATAAATACTCACATGCAAATACACACACACACACACACACACACACGCGACTGGTAAACCTCTCACATTCTACCATTGACAGCACTGATAGGTGTGCACTAAAGATATGAATCATCCTGCAGAGCGTCACAGAGTGAAACTTTATGGGGAAGAGGTCAACAGGAAATGTTCACATGTATGCAAACGGGGATGAAAATAATCCCGTCCTGATAAGAGACCCCAAACAACCGGGCAGCTCAGAACCAAGAGGGTTGAAAATGGTGGAACAGTGTCTGTGTTGATGTCTGATATTTGACTTTTCCCAGATTATTAGACTTCTCCAGTGGTCATCTTTAACAGATGCTGTTTTCCAGGTGACAAACTATTTTTCAGAATGTGGGAAATAAACAAACAAACAAACAGTCGGACACACAGTTCCGCAGTTTCTGAGAAGTGAAACTAGCTGTGATCTTTTCCGCCAATGCAAACAATGCACTGCGAGTGTGGGCTAGACAGTGTTTGTGTTCTGAAGAAGCCCCGGTGACAAGACCTGTGGAGCTGCTGACAAACAGCTCCCTAAATCTGCTCTCTCTCACTCTGAGATGTGCAAAAGCCCATGGGAAAATGAGCAAAGGCTGTGAGTGGTGTGTCCAGATGAAACCCTTTGGGGAGGGGAGATTTCGAGTTTAGCACATTCAGCAGTGCTGACGGTTTCTGCTCAGACAGTGTTGGGTTCAGGCTTCATTGTGGAACTCCATTTTGCAGGTGAATTTTTTAACATAAGCTATTCCAAAGCCATCTCATGAAGACTGTGAATGAACACATCATCAATGAACAAATCGTAGCTCCGTTTTTCTCAGTATTCAAGATTCGTCACATAAACTGTTATACAAGTACAACACGTGCGACTGTGCGAGTGAGGGTGTGTAGACGTGCGACGGTGCGAGTGAGGGTGTGTAGACGTGCGACGGTGTGAGTGAGGGTGCGTAGACGTGCGACGGTGCGAGTGAGGGTGCGTAGACGTGCGACGGTGCGAGTGAGGGTGTGTAGACGTGCGACGGTGCGCATGACGACGCATAGACGTTAGATGATGTGCGTGAAGGTGCGTAGACGTGCGCCAGTGCACATGACAGCAGCACACACACACAGAGATGGTCGTCCCAAATTTCTGCCCGTCGGTCACCGTGATGATGGCGGTTTTTTAACTTGGACCACCGTTTAGGAGCCACAGCTAAAGAAATCGCCACAATTATTTCATATTTGTCCTCTTTCATCTGGGACTGAACTAAATTTGATTGAATTTAAGAGAACTGTGGAAAGGCTAAACTGAGGCCATTAAAACAGAAAAGAAAGAGTATATACTGCAGAAAAGAGTGTATTCCAACTAACCAACTTTACACTGAAAGTAGCGATAGATAAAATAAGCCACTCTGTTTGACTCACTGGGGGACGGAGGTACAACAGTTTGGAATTGAAGCACAAAGCTGGAGCAGATGCAGTCTGCACTGGAATCAGGAGAGCGAGGGGTGGGGGAGGTCAGGGGCTGGAATTCTCTGGTATGGGGAGGATTCCTCTACCATGGGAATGTGATGGCAAGGAGATGTTTGTGCAGCGAAAGCTTCTGGCCCAGTGGAGAGCAGCAGTAAGCTCAGCTGTCCAAATATGATTTCACATCGGAGACACAACTCCCTATCCAGCACGGAGTCAAGAGAGGGAGAATGTCGGAAAGGCCACAACACTTTAGTCAGAACAAGCATGGTAGACAGTCTCAGAATCTGACAAGAGCCCAAATTCTTACTGCATCTGTCCCAAAGAACAGAAACAGCAATGGCTCCTTTATTTCTCATTCTCCTCCTTTCTTTCAGGGGAAAAGGCAAACAAAAAAATACACGTACGGATGGTCACCTCACGAATTTTGGAGTACGCTGCAGTCATGTGGTTGACAGTCATAAATATCCAGAGTCAGCTGTGATGCAGGTCCATCCGGTACCTTTGGGATGAGCTGCAACGGCCTAAAGTGAAGTGTAACTTGTGCAAGATGGAGGTCCAGCCAGTTTCTTTAAGATGAGCTGGCAGGATCCAAAGTAAATCACTTAACATCAGTAGTCGTCACTGAAAGCAACCAATCCCTCAATGCTCCAACATCTAGTGTCTCTACAAGAATAGAGGCTCTTACTGCAAGAGGGGGGACCAACTCCCTCCTATTAAAACACTTAATCCCAGAAAGCACTGGAAGAGAAAGTGCCTACAGACTTTTGGACATGTGTACATGTGGTACAGCTCCAGTTACTGCAACTGCCAAAATGATGTACTATAAGCTGGTAAATTCTCTTAGTAACTTCATTCTCAAAAGCCACGACTGTAACTGGCATTCACATTTGCCATTTTAGTATCCATTTCAGACTTTTCCCCTACATGATGATTTCGGGCCGTCTTCTTTATGCTGCTTTAAGTAACACACCCGCCCAAAGGACATGAGCACATCACAGGATAATTACGCAACCAAGACGTCATTCGCTTTCCTGGTTATGTACCAGCCCTGTTAAGACATGTACCCTCCTAATCATTTCCCAAGATCCGTACCAGGAGTCATCACAGCCAACTGCTGCGTCAGTCCTCCCAGGAATTCTGTCTGAACCTCTTCCTTGTTAATTCATTCGATTTTTCATGTAAAACCACATACGTGAAGACATTCTCACTAAGTCAATTTCTCAATTGAATAAACATTAACCTAATAGATTGATCCATTACTGCGGATAAATGCCACTACCTATGATCCGATGATGTAAAGGGTAAAGGGGGCGTTTGGCTGACACTCTTATCCAGAGCAAATACAATCATTATGTAAAGGGACAGTCCCTAAGGGTTAAGTGTCTTGCACAAGGACACAATGGTAGAAAAGGGGGCGCTGAACCTGCGACTTTGTGGTTTTCAGGTTCACAGGCAAGTGTTTTACCCACTAGGCTACTACCAGTCCTGTAATAAGGAACGCTTAACGATTTTGCGTCATCCTTGTGCAGGGGGCCATGCCGATCTTCTCTGTATCATTTTTTTAGTACATGTGCTGCCATAGCAAGCACATGATGTGACTTTATATTGGACATGTCACGATTCCTCTTTATGTCCGATACTGATACCAATATTGTAAATTTGGATATCTGCCAATATGATATAAATTCCATAATCGGCAAGTCTTTTTTTAAACAGAAAACAAAAAATAATGGTTTCAATAAAAGTGTGTTATGGTATACAAAATGTATCCGGACAAACACAAAAACCATAACTGTGACATAATAAGGGAGAATGGTATAGTAAGACGTCACCTATGGGGTGCGGTTTGTGAAGAGCTTAACAAATGTATCATTTTTTCATCATTTAGCGCAATTTTCACACATTCAGTGCTAAATGTGTTAAAAAAAAAAACAACTAAATGTTGCGCTCTAAATCTAAATGTTGCACTTTTACAAACGGCGACTCTAAATGTGGGATTTTAACGCACCACTTTTACAAAACAACATGATATGCTAGTTGGCCACGCCCTGTGATTACAATTGACAACAGAAACTCTTAACACGTGCTGCATTTTCTCGCGTTATGCGCGTCGCTAATCACGTTATGCGTGCTGTAATTATTTTCCGTAATTTTTACCAAATCGAATTACATTTTTTATTCCTTCCCAATTTCCGATCCAGTAATTTAGGTCAGGATCGGAACCAATACCGATACAGCATATCGGATCGGCGCATCTCTACTTTATATGTTAACAAGAACTGTCAGATCAAACCATAAGCACTTGATAAGTACCCGAGGAGTTAAATCTGATTTGTGAGAAAACAGTGGATGTTGCTGTGTTACCTGCAGTAGGCTCACTATGTACCTGAGTGGGCCATGGGTCAAACTCTAAGGCAGTGGGCTGCCATAGTAGGCGAGTAATAATGGTCACATCTTACGGGGCTGGTCAGCTGTCATTCGGCTGTGGCAGGATTGTGCTGATATGAAGAGGAGAGGCTTAATATAGCAGAGGCCTGCTGTCAAGGCCCCTAACATCATGTGTTCAGCATCTCTATAGTAACCAAGCAGGCTTTAGCCACGAGAGGCTGCGAGCATCCAAGCCTGTGCATGTAAGCAACAAGCACAGGCTCACAAGAAAGACAAGGCAGATGTTAAAACACACCTTCTGATCGTCACTCACTGTCCATTTTATCAGCTTGACTGACCACACGGGTACACTTTTGTGGTTTAATTACAAATAGCCACCCTTTACACCATTCACCCATGAACAGGAGCCCCACAGGACCAACACTGAGCAGATTTTATGAGGGTCGGGGGTCGTCCTGAGCAAAGCAGCGACATTTACATGGTAATGGAAGGTTAGTGTGTGTGTTCAGTGTCACTGCTGGGCTGAGAACAGTCCACCAACCAATAATATCCAGCCAACAGTGTCCTGTGGACAGAAACTGGCCACTGGTAAAGGACCAGAAACTAAATAACACAAAAAAAGATTCTAATGAACATTCATCTGTAAAATAAATTAACGGATTAGAGGAGTCTGAGAGTGGACACCATCAGCCACATCAGTAACATCTACACCCTTGAGGTCCAGACCACTGGCCCCCAATCTTTTTCGTACCATGGACCATGTAAAACAATATTTTCACGACTAGAGATACAGCAACCCCTCAGATTTACGGGCAACGGCATTCAGAATAACGCAGATTTTTTTTTTCTGAGAACCGAACTGTATTACCACCACCAGTCCAGCGGTGGCAGTAATACACTGAAAAGTTGTCAACTGCCAGAAAAAGAAGAAGCCTGCTGCTGATTCTGATTATTTATTTACATTTTCTTTAAGGGTAATGCATTAAATTGAGTTGAACACAAAATTAAAGTGTTCTAGGAGCATATTTGGGGGCATATTTGGCGTTTACACTGTAAAAACAGGCATTTTTATTTGACCAAAACACAACAATGTGGTTTTTCAATATACGCGGATACTCTTGGAGTGTAACCCCCACGAAAAGAGGGGGAATACCGTACAACAAAAACAGAGTTTGTTTTTCACTCATTTTTGCCAAAAAGGTTACTGTATCATTACCTAGATAATCGTTTTTTTTTTTTTTTATAAGGGATATTTCAGACTCTGATAATCAGTAAAATATTTATATTGTCTTTATGTGCGCCCCGGTACCAAATGACTCACGGACCAATAGCGGTGGTGGGGGACCTCTGATCTAGACAATAAGTGTAGATACCTAAATGTCGTTATAAGATACCGCAACAAGGTTTTATTTCAAGTCCCTTTAGACCATTTATAGCTGTCCAGTTTGTCCATAGAATTGACAAAGTGTGACCAGAACCAGATATTTCTGAATTATTAGGAAGAAGAAAAAGAGTTTCGCTTCAGTAGCGATGACAATCAAACCTCTACATGCAAATTCTAACTGGTATTTTCAAACGGTACAAGAAAAATATAGGAAAATGAAAACTGACTTAAACAAATAGTGACAAAATCCAACACATTCAGTTCATCTCCCATTAATACAATATGCACAAGAGCAGTGTAGTCTTATCCATGCCTGTAGGTGAGTAGAAAAGTGGGTCATTCACATACTCTCTCTCCCCCACTCTCTCTCCCTCACAAACACACACACTTTCGTGTCCCTCTGCTGCCGTTTCCCTTAACAGTCTCTAACTAACCCTATCAGATCACCAGAGGAGAGTAGCGCTGACCTCTTCTGCACAGGGAACTGCTGCGTCATCTTATCTCACGAGCCCTCCTGCTACCGCCCCTCGCTCAGTTTTGCCGGGACGCAGTTCAGCGAACAGTTTTAGTGCTCTTTTTTTGAGTAAAAGTTTAAGTAAACTGGTTGGATCACATTAGCCCATCCCTTCCTTACTCTCTTTAATTGAATGGCTCATGGAAGTCTACCTCAGCCGTAGCCGATCGGGAGCTGCTTCTTTAGTTATAACGACTAAATGCAAATAAATGTGACACCTAAAATAGTACATATTTCTATCATGATACGCCTTGCAATTTGTTCAAAATGCAATGGTGATCCTTTCAATATCTGTTCATCTTCCACTTTTGCTTGAATTCTACAAAAAAATCTAAAATTAAGTATTTTTGTTACAATATTAGTCTACATCACACTATGTTGCTATATTAACCAGGGTTGTGGCAGATGTCGGAGTCTATAGCAGCAATCATAAAGCACCGAAACACCCAGAACAGGTCAAGACACAAACTCTGGACAGAATCTTGGCCGAGCAACTAGACTTGGGAGGACGAAGAAATGTTGCACATTTCACCCAACATCCTGCATAACAACAAGCCAAAGTTCAATACAGTGCAATTCAACAGGTTTGGTGGGATAACCAATGCAACACAATAATATAAAGGTTTCATCGTTGCCATAAAATCTCTCCTAATCAAACTGGAGTCTGCTATCATCATTATTGTTTTCCTCCCAGCAGGTGTCAAGAGTCTGACAACAAAACAAGACAAAAGGACAGCAGCTAAGCCACTCAAGCAGAAGAGCCGTAGTCTATTGTTAATTGTCTTTCAGGAACGATGCCCCTCCTCAAGATCTTAACTGGCCAGCAGCTTTTCTCCAAACTGGCGCTGAGAAAACCGCAAGAAAACCCTAAATATTACAAAAGTGAAGGTTCTAAGGTTGCATGCTGTTTCGTATCAGGCGGCAAAACCTGTAGTAGTTTATTCCAGTAATTCTGACATCTTCAGATACAAGATATCAGCCTGCAGTCAATATATCGGTGATTAAAAAAACTGTTACAGAAGGTGAACACATTTGTTAATACATTTCTTACACTCCGCTGTACCAAAATGCTTTAATATTACGAATTTGTGAGCTTAAAGGAAGATTTTCTTTCCTAATCCAGGTACAGTTTCCATTTTATGCATTTTACAAATGTTTATGATTCGATATTTGCAGACTTTCACGTGGCAATTATTGACATGGGCTTACAAATCCCACTTCAGTGAATCTGACATCAGAATTGCACACAGTAACAGACCATCTGGCTTAAAGGTGCTCATGCATGCACTGGTGCACATTCAGTCATCAGTGTTTGGCATCATTCAACTTTTTTAATCAGATTAAAATAAAGTAATGGGCAAAAGTCAGAGACCACCCTTTCATTCATTTAAATTATAATCACAAAGGCGGTACAAGTCATTTTTAACCTAAATAACATTTTTAAGTTACAATGTCATACTCACTACATTTCACATAATTGTTACCCTCAACAATAGTAACAATACCCTCAAAAATAGTAGCTTTATAGGAGAAGGAGAAAATGTTCATACTGGAAGTTAACATAAAAAGCTGCCCCCAAGAAACTGAAGCATTTATATTCGTCAATTCATCATGAAATTTTATAGTAAAAAGTCGAAAAATGTGAAACAGTGAAAAAAATGAAAAAGGATTTTCTATATACAAGGTTTTGTTCAGGCAGTGACAATATTTATCGCAAAAACTATAATCATCAGTCACTGCTGGATAGTGTATCTCTACACGAAGTGATGAATGAAGGCTAGTAGTCACCTAGAAGTTCTGATGGCTTCCCTTCATTAGAACTTGATCAAACACTCCAGTTCAACCCAAGACCTATTAACACATTTTGGGTAGACGCATTTGGCAAAGCCAGGTGTTTGGGAGAACGCTTCCCATTCCCTTTCCCAACCCACATACTTTCCCCTCCCGCCTGAAAGAGAGGGCAGGCAACAAACCCCCCCCCCCCGTACTCCCCCTTCTGATTCCTAGCCTCAAGGGTGGGAGAATTGGTTCAAAGACGGTCTTGGGTCTTTTCATGCGCCAGAATGAAATGAATGGGATGAATAATACAGTGAAGGATAAGTGAGCTGTGAACGATGCACCACAAGAGCAGTGTGGGAAGATGGAAGAGGGGCAACAAGTGGTTGGAGCTGCTGAAGTTTAAGCACTGTTCCAAAATGTTTTCAAAAGGGCTAAATATATCATACTGTGGATCGGATCAGTGCTTGTAAGTCCTTGGCCAGAAAACAGTTTGAGCTACCTTATATGGACAAAAATACATGTATTATGACTAAAATTGGATTTGATTGTGATGTATCTTGCAATTTGTTAAAAATGCTTTCGCGATTCTGTGAGTGACATCCTTTCAACATCAGTTCATGGTGTTTTGCTTGAAGTCTTGTTTACAAAGTCAAAAAGTTTAGAATTAACCAAAAGTATTTAGTTGTTACCGTATTTGTCAACACTGTATAAATCTGTTGCTATAGAAGAGGGCATTGTAGCCTCTCGTTTTTGAGTTGTAATTAATATTGGAGAAATATTCTCAGCGTTTGTTTTCTATTAATTTCGTTAGTTCACCTTTTTTCAGCCACAGAAAGCAGCCGCCAAGGTAACTAACCTGAGCTCATTCACAGCTATAAAATGTTGAGTGTAGGTTTGAGGAGTATTTGGAGCTATATAAGTCCCACCCACTGCCACAATTCATCACAACAAAAAAAAAACCTGGGTTTCGTGATGATGATTAAGAAACGATACACTTTGCAACCCTGCACAGAACTAAGCAAGAGCAAGAACCAAAAAGTCTGGGCATGATGAACAAATACAGGCTTGTCTGCTGCTTTTGGTTCAGAAAGCGCTTCCTCTGTCTCCATCACCTCCATACAGTCGTGTAAATTTTTTTGTTTTGTTCCTCAGCCTCCCACTGGCCTTCAACCTTTCATGAACAAAGCAGGCCTTGGCCTTCCTATTGAGCCAATGTTTCTCAAAGCCCCAGAAAAACCCACCACCCCACCCCAACCGACACTTCCCCAAGCATCCTCGTTAAAGAACCCACCCATCCCCCACTTCTCTGAAGGCTCTCATTCACCACTCAACCACTACAGACTCCATAGTCCTGAACTTCTCACAGCAGCTTCTGTGATGCAACTCATTGCAACCAAACACAAAACCCTCACTAGCCATTGCTCAAGGGCTGGAACTGGGGACCTCTGGTCTAGAATGAGTCAGGAGGCTTCGGGGGGGGTGGTGGGTGGGGTGTACAGGGTTTGAGGGAAGGGGGGGGGGTACAACCAGGGTAGCTGTTGTTGGGTAATTATGGGGTCAAATTTAGCATGGGCATTCCTGACGAGGGTCTCTTAGAAACTGTGCTCCCACAGTGGCATGACCCCCCCAATGCTAAACACTCTGTTCTCCTTTCTATGGAGGAGTAGGAAAGACAGGGAGTCACAGACAGAATACTAAACACTCCCTCCGTCCCAGCTGGGGTGACACAAGAGAGAGGGAGGGAGGAGGAAACGGGAGGGAAATGGAGATGAAGGAACAACAGAGGAAACCCAATAATCAGAGGTGAAGAATAAGAACAGTTCGACAAGGTGAAAGTCTGCAAACGAGTGACCAAGAAATGGAAGCAAAAGAAAGATAAGGAAGAACAAGAGTGTGGTTTGGCACAAAGTAACCAGCTGACGTGGTTGTTGTGTAGGGTTTGGGGGGGTAGTGGTTCGCTACATGAATCATGGTGGCCACTTGTGCTAGTAAAGCTCTATCCGGGCAGGAGTTCAAAGCAGCTGTTTCTATAGGAGCGGCTCAGGAGCTCATGCTTAAAGTACCGCCTTGTATTCATCCGAATGAAAAACTACAGCCGTGTCCCAGTTGCACACTAAACAGATTGAGTATATGGTATATTAATGAGTGCCAAAGCTGAGCATCCAACATGCACAGATTCAAGTATGTTCCATCTAAGAAGACTGTTTGTTGATCTGGCAACATCCCAGGGCAGTAGAAACCCACAAACCTGAAACAGACTAATGATGAGCACAAAACGTCACAGTTAAATATAGAATAAATGATTTATTTCTGGACTGAAAAAAGTGCTTGTTTTTTCCGTACGTGCCAATTCCCCCCCCAACAAGCCTATCATCTCTTCTTGCTGAAAGCTAGTCCTGCTAATATAGGGATTTAATTGGTATTCCCAACAAAAGTATATCCTGGTAATTAGCTTTAGACATCAACAAAGCCCAATTCAGAGGTAAATCCAAGGTCACCGTTTAATATGATGCATGTTGGCATAGCAACATCTATTTTTTCTTTGCACTACCGCACAGTTCAGATTTTGCAGTACATATTTTGCACAGTTGGGGTGCTTTCACGTCTATTTTGTTTGGTCCAGATTTTCAGAATTTTCAGTTTGGACCCAAAAACAAAAGCATTTGTGGAAGGTGTTTCTGACCACGGTCCAGATCAGAGGACCACAGTTGGTTGGGATGGATGGTTAAGACTTTTATTTACATAAAAACTGACTTTCTTAGAGGACATGAGAGAGATGATACAAAAGGACACAAGAGCAGTGCCATCTGAGGATAAAGAAACTGTATACTGGCAAACTGACAACACAATTAAAAAAAACAACGCATTAACAGTAAAGAAATCCCCGAGTTTTATGCGGATCAGGAGTCACGTATTCAGTCACACGCATTGTTTAACCACACTCATAGTTTAACCTAGCTGTGGTGTCCCAATACTTTTGTCCCACAACCTTCCGAGTCGCATATCTCAGCGGGGAAAGCACTCGGACACTTCAAACGCCACAGTTCGGTATATCTCCAGGAGACCTTTCCAACGAGCCCTCGTTTGTATTATTAGCCCGAGCAGATCAGGGGTTATTGTCCGAAAACCGTGAGCTGGAGTGCATTCAGAGGCGCAGCTGTTGTTAAAACGCGATCGGGGTGTAAACTTTTGTCCCGCAACCTCCCACAGGGAATTTAAATTCAAATATGGGTTTATCATTACATTTTTAAAATTAAGAATAATGCATTCAACTGAGTTTAAAATAACATTAAAAGTGTTCTGGGAGCAGATTTGGGGCACATTTATTTTTATTTACCAAAACACAACAATGCGTTTTGGAAGGTAACCCTACCTTCAGTATCCCAGTGGTGGTGCTGAAGGTAGGATTCAAACCCATGACCTCTTGGTCCAGAGGCAAGTGTCCTACCCACTAAGCCACACCCACCCCTCAAGTGATGACTTGAGGTGAGTTATGTTCTTTAGTTTGCTTGGAAAATTACAACATGAAACGCAACTAAACTGATCAAATGTACATACTGTTACAAAAACATGGACATTGGTTCGAATCTTGCTCCAAACTTCAAAAAGTGAAAGTGCCTTCACTTGGTAAGTATACTTACTATCAAACCGAAGCTCTGTTAATGATGTGAGACAGTATAATGGAGATCCCAGGAGAAGCAGAATCATCCAAAACACACCAACACGTCTAACGTCTAACACAACCAAAAGGGAGAATCGTGGAGTGTAATCTGGAATTTGGTCATTTCCAAATGGCAGTAAACATCTGCTGTTTAGCAACTGTGGGCGACGAAAAGCAGGAATAGTACAAGGTCTAGAAGTAAACCACAGCTATCTCTGCTGTCCATGGCGCAGAAGAAACTGGCCATGGGTTTGTGGGAGGTGTTGTCGTGGCAACACGGATCTAAAGAGACAGACTACTCTATAGCGCAGTCCAATTCAGGCTCTGCGTACACTGCTTCGTTTTCATAAGCTTGCTGCTGGCTCCACGTGTGTTTGGCCTCTCAAGCCTCCAGGACATGAATCACAATACAGAAGGATTGAGCAGCTCTGACTCACGCGACAGTGGCTACAAAAAAAACCTCACAATAAAAAGACTACCCAGCACCACAAAGAGCAAAAAAAGGTTAATCTCCAAGCCTAGAATCCAGAAACACCTCAGAAATTCAGCGCCGTGCATGTTTCACTGTGACTGCCAGCGTTCACCATGAACCAGGAACAGATTCATGTCCATCATGGCTGCAGAACTGCCCAGAGAGAATGAAAAATATTACCAAATAAGAAAAGGCCTGATGTTTCCTCAGAGTAAGACTGATGTTTCCACTTCAGAGCTGCAGTTTCCAGGCGATATCAGTCCAGGCTAGGTGTGTCCTCACACATCATTCACCTTGTTAGATCAGGCACATTTTTGAATACCAAGCATGATTCATTCTTTGTTTCTGCAAACTTTCAAAGTGCAGTGACACACGCTCCTCTTTTAATTACGCCACTGTAGGGAAAAATCCTACAAGCCAATGCTTTGATCCTTTCATCCACCTTTAATCGAGATCAGCCAGCGCACTTCCAGGAGTCAGAAGTGCACTGTTACAGATTCTTTCATTTAATGAGGGAAACTGACATTTTCATTTGTTGTGGTGCAGTCAACAACTTTTTAAAGGTTTAACAAGAACAAAACTGTGGTGCGTTTGACTGGAAGTATAAACTAAGGACTATGCACAATTCAGCACCTTTTTTATTCTGAACTATACACTTCTTACTTTGAAACAATTAAGCAATTTATGTCAACAGGGGTTTATAGGGCATACACCGAGCAATGCTAAAATTCATAATAATGAATTACAATTCTCTGTAGATGCAAAAAAACATGTAGATTCTATGTATTTATAAAACAAATGCCTTTGCTTTAATAATACGTAGAAATCCCATTGAATATTTCCTGCAGCACTGAATCATTTCCTAAAGAAGAGCAATCGAAATGAGTCATTCTGAGGTTTTCACCCCTAGTATATCGAAATGGCCACGCCCATCCCCGTTCCCACAGGGGCCTAGAACACACTCTGAGAGATAGGGAGCACGAGTGAGGGAGCGAAGAGAGATGAGGGTTGATGAGGCGTGAGGGTGGTTCATTGGCTAAATCTGCCCTGACTGCTGCCCGAGGGAGTGCCCCGAGGCCCGCGCTCCCAGGGGCTGGGCCGGCGCGGCTGGGAACGAGGTCAAAGATACAGCTGGGCCTCCTAACATAAACTCTCAACCAGTTCCTAAAGGACCATTACAAGGCCATCACAGCCCACCTGATTCTTTGGAAGTTGCCAAACATCAAAAGCAACCCACAGACAGAGGAACAAACAGTGTAGGAGTAAAATGTAGAGCTAGGCTTTGACATTTTAGCTGCTACATTTCATTTATGGCAACAACTTACACCTATTTACAATAAAATTGCCTTTTTTGTGAAAGTATTTAAGTACTAGAAGTACCTTAAAGTGGCCAAACCTGCTGAATAGCTCCCAAATGACAAGCTCAGACACTCTTTACCACTGCGGCTTTCGCAAGCCCATTTCTCGGTAAAAGTAGGGCAGTTACTCAACAAACTGGCTTTTCTTTACATACTTTATACTGTTAATTGCTTAAGTTAGTGATGAAGCAGAACATTTAGAAGAGTACTCTAGCTGTACTACAGTACTACAGAACAGGGACAGACATTTAAAGCAAAAATAGTTTCAATTATTCCTAAACTATTACTTCTGCTGTATAACGGCTGTAAGACAAACAGCTTTTAGGTGCATTATCCCTACCTTCTATAACGACTCACTGGTCAAAATACTGCTAAATATGTTCAGATGATTTCAACTTGAATTATGTAGTGAATATTCAAATATTCAAAACTCATGGGCCAATCTTGGGACAGCAGTGTTCTCTCAACTCATGAACTATCAAGTCTTTTGTGTCTGAAAGAGATGAACTACACATTTTTACAAAATATACATTTTTTCATGACCTTTATGCACCCATGACAATTTTGTTGCTGTGGCTTTAGGCTTTAAACCTGCCTGCTGCTAGGAAATCTATAAACCCTGTAGTTCTGGCTTTAAATGATCAGGTATTCATGCAAGTCATAAGAATAGAAAGAGAACCTAACAAACACATAACGCCAAGAATTCTGTCGTTTTGCATTCATTTGAAGGACAAACCGAGTCTTTGTTAGAAGAGCATGTGAACCTCTGGGATGATCAGGGGATAATTTGGGTCAGGAGGTCCAATCAATTGGAAGCCAATAAAGAGTGGGTGTGGGTGTCCCTGGGTGAGCCTTCACTAACGAAGTCAAGTCTTGACCGTGTGGTTTTGAATGTCATGCCTCCGTCTAAGGAGGTTTCAGAGGATTTGTCAAAGCTTGATTTTGTGGATGTGACGATACATTTTGATTTGAATCATTCTATTAATTACGACATACTTCCACCTCTAGTCTCGTTAGTAGATTAGGTCACACATTCATGACATTTCTTCATCCAAATTTTGTCCAAAATATCATGAGAATATTTAATTGAAGCAAGTATCAGGAGTTAAAACATGGCCAGAGATTATCGCTACACACCTAACTGATATGTATGTTCTCCATTGACTGGTACCAGCTCGTTTCGGTTCTACTGTTTGGTTTTGGACCTACAGTTTTCCACTACATCTGGTTGCTATAGCGACCAAACATTCTGAGCGAAGCGCTCTAAGCTGAGGTAAACAACCCGACACCATTACAATCCCCAGCATGGATGAAATCAGAGCGGTTTTATTTCTTATCCTTGATTGAACTCTGCTGACCCGCTAAAATTCCTGAGACCACCTGGATGAGCCAGAAGACCACTGAAAGAATGTTGGCCAGACTGATGTGGCAAAAATAGAACTTAAATGAGAATGTTTGGCGAAAAACCTGAAGGCTGCTTTTCAGCACAGGGACCTTGTTCCAAAAATCGCTGAAGCAGTCCTGCAAGGAGTAACAGGCCAAAATTCCTCCAAGTCAACATCCGGGACTGATCAAAAGCTACGAGGAGGGGTGGAGGGATGGGACGTGTCACACCAGTTACTGAAAGCCAGGGTTCAGCAAAGGCTTCTAATGCTGGATCACTTTGTTCTATAAATGAATGACTTCTGTTCTGATTGGCTGTACTACATTGTGTTGATTATTGGAAGAATATTCTGGGACATTATTGTAATGATCCTTTAGCTTCCTTTAACTGTTTTCCCTAGAACTAATGGGAGCAGCTGGAGGCCTGGTGGTTAGGGAGTTGCCCTTGTGATCGGAAGACCTGGGGTTTGAATCCCAGGACTGCGAGTGGCATCACTGAGGTGCCTTTGATGAAGGGACCATCTCCACACACTGCTCCCTGGGTGCTCTCATCAGCTGCCCAATGCTTCACTGAGTGAATGAGTTAAATGCAGAGGATAAATTTCACACTGTGCTAAATGTCGAAAACAAAAACTCATACTGCAACGATTGCTGTTTTTAAAGGCAGCCCTGAAATTTGTTTTTAAGGTCTTTAAAGTGCTGTTCGGGATTTTTTCCCAGTTTTTCATTATATTGCCCGTTAAAAATTTCATACATTGTCTATGTTGGATTAATGCTCCAATTGCATTTTTGTGAAAAGACATGAGAGAGAGACACTGTTTTGTGCACGCCCAGGATCCAGTTTCCCCAAACGCATCGTAGCATCTTAATTGTCGGGGACCGTGTTCAAAGTGATTGCCTCGAGTCTCAGGACGGCGTTTGTGATACGGTGCTTTTGGGGCAGGTTGGCTCAGATTGTGACAAATAACAGTTATAAAGGCGCACATTAAGGGAGACTATCGAGTCCCGGCTCCTTTAGGACCTGAAATATAGGCGGCTACATCAATCGAGTGCACAATAAGACGCAGTGGTCTTTTCTTGTCTTGGGCATCTGCAGGAGCCTTTTGAGTTTACGGGGGAGAAAAGCAATCAGGAGAAAATGGCTTTGGAGCACACGACCCTGCCAGTAAACAGGAAGCAGGAGAGATAAAAAAGATGGAAGCGAAGGCCGGGGGCCATTCTGCAGCCCTGCGCCCTTACACTCACTCCGTCTGCCTCCCTCACTTCATTTAGCATTCAGTTCTTTATGTAATTGCGACTGCCCAAGCGCTGACAGCCGGTGGAGAGGAGGGGGTTACGTAACATCTGTTTCTGACACGAGCGGCATATTTTCTGAGGATGGGTCTACGCGATATCTCCCCAAATTAGCATATTGATAGTCTCAGGGTAACATAGACGTCACCACCTTAATTGCTGCTGGCTGGGCTTGCTGGATTTGAGCTGAAAATCATAACTCGCAGCCGAGGCCGCAGTTGTGAGCGATCCTTAATTAGCCTATTTATCAGGGGGAGGGCGCAGAAACACAACCCACAGTGGGCTTTTGTGAATCAGCTTTGGCAAACAAAGCCACGGAGTGAATATTTCCAAAAGGGCAGAAAATGACCAGGAAAATGGCTCTTCTTTTATACGCAGGCCTACTTTTCCAGAAGTCCAATGAGCCCACAAAGATTAATAGGGTACTTAGTGAAGCATTAGAGTCAGGGCTGTATTGATCCGCACTCAAACGACCGCCAACTTCAAGAGAACGGAGCCAACATGCTCCAAAACAGCCTCGCCGCTCCATGGAACGGCGGGATCCGGGACGGCTTACAAACACTCGTGGCCAGAAACACCTCCTGCTCTGACGGTACCGTGATGCTGTGCTGGTAATTAAACACCTTGATCACCCACTGCTGCACCTAACTCATCCAGGAAGCCTGGAAGAAATTAACAGCACCAGCAGGAACCAGATTTAAAGTAGGTTTGAGGAAATCACGGACAGCGAGGTCCTGGTACAAGCTGACTGATCAAACGTACGAATGTAACACAGCAGGTGCTCACCTAGCTCAAAAGAACCTCATGCACTGATGAATACAATGTATCAGTTAATAAAATTCTACCAATCAGGATTAGAAGATTACAGATTTAAAGGGCCCATGTCCTTTAAAACTGAATGAACCTTTCCAGGCAGAGGAGTATTGTCGCTTTGCCATAGTTTGAAAATGTACTGTTCACTTTCCAGTGCAGAAACAGACTGTTTTTAATTCACTGTTTTTGTGAGGTCACAAAAACCAATATGTTTACACATATCTGCCTGCTCAGACTACAACAGCCCATTACAACTGAGTAAATCAGCTTGGTCTGCTTTTTGAATGAAGCACAATACAGGTCAGGCAATCAGGGCAGATATAGTTTACATACATCAGTCTGGAAGATGTAGAAATAATAAAGTGTAGGATATCAGCCCTTTAGAGGCAAACCACTGGCTAAAATTTGAGTAAATTAATGCCAATTTATCTCTGAATAGTCTGAAGCGGTAGGACTGTCAGGACAATCCACCCATGTCCGGGAAGCAGGAGTTTAGAGTGAAGAATGTAATGTTATTTGTTGAATGTTACCTTAACCAAATACTTGTTGCCAAAATCAGCTACAAATAAATTGAAACTGGACATAAAAGCCTCACTATCTGTACTTTTTACAACTAAAACACAGAGCAGCATGGAAGACCTAATCTACCAACAGACACTGCCATACAAGAACACACTGTTTCCCTTTAGACCTGAAACAAACCTGGGCAGTGCACAACAAGCGATTTTTTAATACACAGGTTTCTGAACTTTTATTTACTTAATCGCCTATTCCAATACAGTATCGAATAAGTGACGGGTAACACTGGAAATCCCAGGGAAGCGCCAACTAAAACTGGTATTGTTGATGGAAAACTGATAACCATTTCTATTTCTTTAAGAAACATTAAAACATTTTATAGAAAGTTGTTCAAATGGGACAAAATATACTCAATAAGCTGTTGTGTTGATATATAGTGGCTCTATCTGGTACAGCACGTGGAACACACAAAAAAAAAAAATAATCGCAAAAACCCAACAAGAAAACAAAGCTCGCAGGTGACAGGATAGCTTGGTCAAAACACTCTAGTCGTTTTAATTACATGACAGAGTTTGGAGTGACAGCTGTTCTTCCGGTAAGTTCATTGTGTCTTGAGGACAGGCTAATTATTGGGTTATGGGCATCCAACAACCTCAACTGAAGTTGCTCAAACCACTTACAGGTTCAGATTTCTCAAGAGTGGTACTTGCAGCAGAGCTGCCGTTGGGATCGGGTCAATATTACCTTTTTTAAAAATGCTGAATCGGATATGAATAATCCAATCCAACCCAATCCTGTAGCGGATCTAGCTTGTAGCAGCACACACTCACACTGCATGCCATGTTGTCGGCCGTGTGTTTCTTCCTGTGGGGTGTTAGAGTGAGCAGTTTGAGTGTGGTAACCTACTTTTGGTAAAACTCATTCACGAGGCTGCCGAGTGCACATGTGGCCTTGGCGACAGCGTGGTGCGAGTTAGTGGGTGTCAGACTGATGACCGCTCGCAGGCTTCGTTGACTAACTGAGCCCTCGCGGTCTCGCTGAGCTTTCCCACGAAGAACATGCCGCATGCTTGAGCAGACTGAGTGGGTTTGTCATTCGGGCTTGTTCATATCCAGTGGAACCGGCTGCTCTGCTGTTCCCAGGGCAAACATTCGTCCCCCTCTTGGACCCCTTCCCAGAGCACTCGCCTACCTGGCAACGCACTTTCAAAACGAAATGATCCCCATCACAAGTGAACCGTGCTGAAGCTGTCAGGTACTATGATGCTTAGACCCTCAACACCATGCCTTGTTTCAGGGGAGCACTCTACTAAAAACTTCTTAAAACTACAGACAGGAGCATGCACTCATTCAAATCAACCTCAGCCTTAGGAGTGGCCAGTGCCTTTGTTACTACAGGTGTTTGCTCTTAGCAGAGCATCATAAACAAAGGGCGTGGACCCAGAAGTGGACAGAAACCAACTTTCAATGAAACCTCTCATGAGAGAGACAGAAATACAGGAATTTCTGAAGAATATTAGCCGATGGGGTCCTATACGTTTCTACACCAATAGACTACCATCACAGCCCTATAGCATTATTGTAAGAGATGAGTAATATTATAGATTACAAGAGAAGAGGCATATTTTAGTTTCTTATATCTCAGATCTAGTGGAGATGTAGATCTTTTTGTAAGGATCCCCATCATCTGGGGCTGCCAGTGAGTGAACAATGCGCGCGCGCACACACACAGACACACACACACACACCACTCCTCGTGCATGTGTGTGAAGGGAGGGGCACACGCCGAAGATCACTGCCTTTGGGTTAGCCTTCATCACCCCATTAGGACAATAGCATTTTGTCAAAAGGGTGACAGCCAGGGTCTGGAGAACTTAAGAGGAACCACCAGAGCCAAGTCAGTGTGGGGGGGTTAAAAATCCACCAAGCTGTGGCTACAAAATCAAGTTGAAAGCAACTCATGATCCTGTCCCTCACCAAAAGGCGTCGAGGGGGAGGAGAAGATGGCTGGCCAGCATGAACTTACCACCATTCCGAGATCCAGAGGGCCGGGCTGGGGTCTGAGAGGGACCTCCGTTTTCAGATCTGACTCCCAGCGTTTGCTTTTGGTTCCTCGAGCTGCTGCTGCTCCACCTCCTCCTCCACCTCCTTCTTCTCCTTCTTCTCCTCTGGATGGCCACATCAATCGACCTCCTGCTCACATGACGGAACTTGCACTCGCGTGCTCATCTCCAGAGAAGGAGGAGCTGGACCAAGGCTGGAGACCTACAGCGCTTCAGAAAAGAGGAGGGAGGAGGGAGGCGGCAGGAGGAGGAGGAGATACCAGACCAGTTCCCTGGTTCCAGGATTCAAGGCTGCATGATGATCACCAGGAGCTCCAGCACCGCCCCCCTTTCCCAAAGCGAGGCCTCGTAGATCACGATCTGTGTGAAAGACACCCGAATAAGAGCCTCGGGAGGTCCAAAGTGCTCGACAAGACGCCTCCAGCCCATGTGTGCCCTCACATCTTCACCATCTCCACGCCTCAGCCAATCAGGAGCCACCTCGGGATTCTTCAGCCCGCCCCGAAAAGGACCTCCCACGCAGGGCCAGAGGGGTGTTCGAGGTCCACGAACTCCCAATGGAAGAACAGAGACAGCCAGGAGCAACAAGGACGACCCAAAACGGAGCTACGACCACTATGTAGAGATACCGACTCGGTCAGGTTTATGTCTCTTCTCGCTGGCTTCGGAGTCGCCAGGTTTTCCCGAGCCTCTCCTCCCCCGTTCTTCCTGAGTGGGATGGTCCAGTGAAGAGCCCGGGCGGACAAAAGAGTGCGAGGCGCGCGCCGCTCCTGCACGAGGCGGAGAGAGGAGGTTCACAGAGCCGATTCTTTCTAACCGAGTCAATGAATCATTCAAAAGTGAAGTGAAACTCGCCGTAACCCTCAATAATACACAAACAACAGAGAAGCAGAGACGGACACACACACACACACACACACACACACACACAGAGGGAGAAGTCTAATCGTTAGAAATTCAAGAGAGAGAGTATCCACGCCTTTAATACAATCTGGTGTATTAAATGTACATCAGGTGCTAAAACATTATTATGTGCAAAATCATATGTCGTTCTCTAAATGATGCTAAATCACTTATTTACTTGCAATATGTGCAATTGTCTACATGTGAAATATTACCACTTTGTCAATACTTTCTTTACTTAATATATTTGTCACCACATAAGCAATTCACCACAGTCACCACATAAGCAATTTCCTCCGGGATCAATGAAGTCTGATTCTGATTAACATTATATTATCTCCTTCTGAGCTCCTGGCCAGCAAGACCCAGCCAAGATAACAGCCCTGCATGTGTTGGTAATTGAGTGATGTTAGTCTGAACTGGTTCTTTCCCAGTAAGGCAGCCGAACCGGTTCAGAAGAACTGAAAATAACCGGATCCGAAGAACCGAATTGTGTATGAATTGGGTTCTTTGAAATAAGACGGCCGAACTTGTTCAGAAGAACCGATTCGTTCAGAAGGACCAATTCGGCTATTTTATTGAACCGATTCGTCCACGAATCAGGCATCGTGTTTTCTGAACGTATATGATCAGCAGCACCTCTGACGAGGGAAGTACTCTGAGTTTAAAATAAAAAAACAGTTACATTAAAATCTTCACGAACTGCAGATTCTCCAGAGCTGCAGCTTGTTTATCAACTGGAGGTCGTCAACAATTAATGTCCTCACTATGACCTGTTGCAGGTGTTCTTTACGGTTCACGAAAACTTTAGTTTCGTTTTCCGTGGGGTCAGGAGACAATAAGAAATGTTTAAGGTTTAATAAACACTATTTTCATTTTCAAGTGCATTTCCAAGAATTTACAGTATTTGCTAAACGATCTCTTCAAAATGCCGCCAAAATGAAGTGACTGACCAGTTGTTAAAAGTGTTAGGTCATTAAAACAGGTCATTAAAAAAAAGAGTCAAATCGATAGTGAATAACGGGTAAAAATGAAAGGGGTGAATAAACAAAGTTAAATTTGTTTTAACAAGGAAAAAAACAAGACATTTCGAGAATTAAACCAAGAAACATAGGTTTAAACTGCTGTCTGTTTGAAGAAACCCTACCGGTACCGGTCCGCCTCATGGTGTGAAGACTCAGTCCGGTTTAAAGTGGTCCAGAATTCTTCTGCATGGTGGAGCTGAGAGAACAGAGAGGCTGGTCTGTGAAATTAGGAAATGAGGCTTTGTAAAAGCAGACCTTCTGTTTCGAGCTGAAGGGGAACGAAAGCTCGTGCGGTTTACCACTCACGCATGTGTCATTTTCACTTTATTAGCTGTTGTGATCATTTTTAGAAGCTCTGCGCTCCACCGAGAGATCATTTACAAGCGAACAAGGCTGTTACAGGTACGAAACACCTTAATACCAAGTGTTGAAATGCCGCCTGCTGGAGAGGTGAGGCATCGCACTGTATTGATTTGCATCTTTCAGACCAGAACTTCCGACGAAGAGTCATTTTTACACTATATGGACAAAAGTATTGGGACAAACGTGATTTTCGGGGTTTGGACTAGACTCCTTACTTTCAGTGAAGGATAATCTTAATGCTCTAGCAGACCAAGACATTCTGGACAGCACCATTGTGGACCCAGTTTGGGGAAGAGCCTTTTTTATTCCAGCATGACTGTGTCCCAGTGCACAAAGCAGGTCCTTAAAGACATGGCCGGAGGAGTTCAGTGTGGAAGAACTTGAAGGACTACAGAGCCCTGACCTCAACTTCAGCTAGCACCTTTGGGATGAACTGGAACGGAGGTTGTCAGTGACTGACCTCATAAATGCTGTACATGAACGAATGGGCACAGATTCCCTTACAAGAAGAGTGGAAGCTGTTATAACTGCAAGGGGGGTTAAAGTCTATGGCTTTGAATGTACGGTCCTTAAAGTCCCGGTTGGTGTAAGGGCTATGTGTCCCAATACTTTTGTTCATACAGCGTAGCAGTTAGATGAGGGGAACCACATTAAAACCAAACGGTGAGGCGCCATCTAGTGGCGTGATTGAGATGTCACACTGTTTTGAGTGAAACCTTTCAGACCAGGCCATCTCCAAAGCTTCAGGCTCACCTACGTATCGATTTTTTTTCTTCAGGGTTAGCAGTTTATTATACATTTCTGCACAATTCAGTTTAGTTATAGTTTTGAATCTCCATGATCTGAATTTGGACTTTTTTATATTTTCTTTGAACATCTTGCATTTACTGTTGGGCCTTTAATGTATTTAAGATATTTATTTTTTTTGACATTCAATAGTATTTTTTAATACTCCTTTTAATATCCTTTATTGTATTTCACTTTCCACATTTGATATTTTCTACTGCGTTTTAATATGATAATCACAGTATTCTGTGTACTTTGAACACCTTGCCATGTTACTATTCATCATACATCAGTCTTGTATTTGGATGATCAAGCAAGAATAAACTAAACTTGCTTCAGACGTCTGGTTCCTACCACCATCACTGTGAACAATTCTAAGTTTCTCTAGAATGATGAACACTGCAGTCTAGATCTTAGACAAAACACTGCACGCTGCAGTCTAGATCTTATCAATTAGATACACAGAAAACCACTGAAATTCCCTAACAAGTAGGTGTGGAAAGCTCCTTTAATGGTTGTGTCAAGCTCTCATAAAATACAATTTACAGGAAAGGGTGTAAAATACAGTGATAAGTTTAGTAAAACGGTGCATTACTGTTTGCCTGCTCTCTCTAAAAAGAAAAATGAGAAGTTTTCTAGCGACGTGGGAAGCAGGAATGAAGACAAAACAAAACACCAGATTCTGTGTGGACACAGACCAATCGTTCTTGCATTTGCATTTCAATCAACAGAAAGTCATTTTGCAGGACAAACAACAATAAAAGCAGGCATCAGTGCATCCTATTGATCCAGGGCAGAGGCTGATGAAATGCCACAGTAATGCCAGGCCTCGTCAACCTTGATTACGAAGTGTTACTGATTCACTCCTCTCCCCGTCACACAAACTTGTCACCGTGGCTGTTATTGTAACATCAAAGTCCTAAACTCCTCCCAAAGTCCTAAACTCCTCCCACACCTGAGGTCGCTTCTGTGTGTAGCAGGAGATGGAAGTAAACACACACTCGTACTACACACACTTTCAGTTCAGACTCCTGGAGCTTATCTGAGCCCGAGCTTCTTCTTCTCCTTCTGCTTCTTGCGTACGACGTCGATGTTCCTGTCTTTCCACATGCTCTTTCGCAGTTTAATGGGTCTGCTGCCCACATACTTTCCTGGAAATACACAAAAATATTGTTTTAATATAACAACGTGGTAAATACACGCATAGAACAAGGCAGTTATAATGTTACTAGGAGTTATGAAGGTATGTTTGTAGCGCAATCCTTCCCAATGTAAACGTAAATGTAAATGTAGATACAGTAAAGGCGTATATCCAAAGCGGCTTCCATTCTCGACCTACAGGGGGCAGTCTCTCCCTGGAGCAACTTGGGGTTAAGGGTCTCGCTCAGGGACCCAGTGGTGATGCTGAAGGTAGCATTTGAAACCATGACCTCTTGGTCTGGAGGCAAGTATACTACCCTCTGAGCTACCTCCACCCTTAATCACCCATTACTTTCACTAGGCTTAATCTACAGCACTGTGCAAGAGTCTAAGGTGAAAATAAAATTTGGAAACTGTTTAGATGAGCAGTGTTTTCTGTTCACAGTAATATTACTAAATAAAACTAAAAAGAATAAAAAAACAACAGAGTGATGTTCTGTTCAGTATATCAGTGAGTTCTTATGGAGGTTCAGTATTACTGTAGAAACCTGGTTCGACTCCATCAGTCCTTCATTAAATTAAATCAGGAGCTGCTGATGGAGTTTCACCATCCAAACAAGGAGGAACCTAGAACCGAACCTGTGTTCTCCTCACCAGCTCACACAGTATCCACTACTGTTACACACAGAACTGTTTTTTACTGATGTCTGTTTGTATTTACTTTAATGTTAACTTTGCCAGCAGAGAGACACTATCACACACTGAGAAAAATGTCTTTAAACAGTCTAAGACTTCTGCACAGTACTGTATGTGAAGAAATTGTGCAAAGCGACACAGTCACACTCTCTCACCGTTCATCTCTCTCATGGCACGCACGTAGTCATTGGGGTCCTTAAAGCTGACAAAGCCATAACCCTTGGTTTTCCCAGTTCGCTTGTCCCGCACCACTTTAGCTTTCAGGAACGACGGGTATCGGCTGAATGCTCTTGCCAGGATGTCGTCGTTCACCTCATTACCCAGGTCTCCACAGAATATCCTGAAGTCGTCTGGAAAGAGGAAAAGCGAAAGTATATGCAGTAATTCCTCATTATTCGCGGGGGTTACGTTACAAGAGCACCCACATATAGTGAAAAAACGCGTTGTGTTTTGGTCAAAGAAATGCCTTAAAATGCCTATTTTTATAGTGTAAACCATAAATATGCCTCCAAATGTTCTCCCAGAACACTTTAATTTCAGGAATGAGAGAGAGACAGAGAGAGTAAGGGAGAGGGAGAGGGAGAGCGAGAGAGAGTGCAGGAGAGAGAGAGCGTGAGCGAGAGAGAGAGAGAGGATTCGCACGCTCCGGAAAAGTCACGAACGAGAGAGAGAGAGTAAGAGAGAGAGTGCGTGTGCGAGAGAGAGCGCGACAGAGAGAGAAACAGAGCGCGAGACAGGTTTAAAACGGGCGCGATCCGGAAAAGTCATGAACGAGAGAAGACGAGAGAGAGAGAGAGAGAGAGAGAGAGAGAGAGAGAGAGAGAGAGAGAGAGAGAGAGAGTGAGAGAGGTTTAAATATGGTCCCAAGCACCGGGAGTCAGAAGAACTAAAATGAATTTTTAAATAAAAACAAAAACATATTGCCACGAAAAAAGCGGAGAATATTTGCAGGTTCCGCGTTGTTTTGAATATTTCCGTGTAAAACGATCAGTTTCATTCTCTGGAAAAAAACGTGTGTGATTAGATCCCAGAGTCCCAATTCCGCGTAAAACTGGGGTATTACTGTATACAAAAAAAAATATATACAGATCTATTTACATTTACGGCATTTGGCAGACGCTTTTATCCAAAGCGACTTCCATTCCCTACCTACAGGGGGCAGACTCCCTGGAGCAACTTGGTGTTAAGGGTCTTGCACAGGTACCCAGTGGTGGTGTGCTGAAGGTAGGATTCAGTTTCTCTGGTGTTTCTGCTTCTGTTTTCTCTTTGTCAGCGGGTATGGAAGCAGTTTATCTGTTTGTTTGTCTTTTTCTTCTCTCTCCTCTTATCCTCCTTTCCCTTCCTTTCCTTTTTTTTAAATTTATTTATTTATTTTCCCTTTTTTGTTCGACCCCCTCTGTGTTACTGACAGGCCGGGAAAAAAAAAAAAGAAGAAGAAAAAAAAAAAGAAAAAAGAAAAAAAGAAAAAAAAAGAAGGTAGGATTCAAACACATGACCTCTCGGTCCAGAGGCAAGTATCCTACCAACTAGGCCACCACCCCTTATTTGATTTGTCTTGATCTGATAGTGGCAATTTCAATAATGCTCAAATACACAAGTCTAATATGACACTATATGACGTGGCGACTTCCAGTCAGAGTTGTTTTTCTGTACCTGTGTCCCACTCTGACAAGCTGGCGTCTTCCCACGAGATGCCTGCTGCGGTTCGGATGCATTTCTTTACCTTCTCCTGTTTCCCTTTTTTCTTATCCTCCACGTTGCTATCTGCTGGCTACACAAACACATAAAATAGGAGACAGATGAAAATATAATGTCTCACGAACACAAAACACTTAACATCTCTTGACGCTGCATTTATATTACAGCGGAGTGCAGCAATAGTCTCTTCCCCTCCCATTCATTTCTATAGAGAGACAGGAGTTGTGCACACAGTATTGTGGGAGTGGCACGATTTCATGAGATTTCATGCCAGTTCCGTGGTCTGGTGTGCTGCGGTGTGTTTTTTCATGCATAGGGTCCACATTCAAAGGTATACGTTGAAATCCAATTTGAGGAAGACCAATCAATGAGACTGGTTCATCAGACTTTTTCTTACCTGCATTTCAAATGATCACAGAACCAAAGCCTTGAATGTGGAAATTATAAAAGAAAATGAAAATAAAATCAATAAGAGATTTTGACCAGACACTCAGACCCAAACTGAGCACGTCAACCTGTGACCCACTCACTCCCTGACAGAAAGAACTCTGCTGCTGAGTTTGTCACTTACTGTCATAGAGAAATAGTGTGAAGGATGTTACTCTATTGTGACTTCTAGGTTATAATTGAGACTGGAACCATTATATTAGGGGGTGACATGCCCCCCACCCTTGTAAAAATCGTTAGTTTCATCCCCCACTAACTTACCCACCCAATAATTCATGTGAGCGAAACACGCGAGTGCAGTGCACGCACCCACGCCCCGCCTCAGAAATCTATGCTACATCCGTCACCCCACAACCGCCCCCAGACCCCCATGCTTGTATGTACATTGTCAAACTGCAGCTTATAGATATAGTGCCAATGTTCTTGCTGAAGCATTTTTCATTTTTTCCCCCTCAGCGTATTAGGTCATATTGTACATGAACAAGTTTTGGTGTAAACACTTTTACTGCAAAAAAAACGTGGGCATTTAATTTAGATTATTCAATCAGGGAGCTTGTAATTAAACTGATTAATGTTTTTAATGGCTTTACACTCCTAGTTTATATATAAAACATGCATATGTAGTAATCTTGTAAGAATAGTAATAGTTGTTCTGTGCACTGTTCTCTGCTTGCTGCATTTCTCTATCTACCTAGCTGAAATAATTTTTATATTTTCAAAAGAAACCCTCATCCCAGTTTATTTGCATAAACTACAACCCTTTCTTGTTTACACTCAAAGAGCTGGGAGCGCAAACTCAGTCCTAAACACTGAAGGCCACTTTTCCTGGACAATCCTGGAGGGCACAGCACTCTGAAAAGAGACCCTCTATTAAACAAACAATATAAATTTATCAGATTGTTAATGAGTTAAGAGCATTTTAACACTAACAATCTGTTCTGTTTCACTGAACAGGAAACCACAGCTGGGATGGACTGATCTAGTCCTCACTCCTGCACTTCAAAACTGCACAAGCGTTCAGTACCTCTGTGTGAACGGGCTCCGGCTCAGGCATGCTCGGCCCGATGACACTGTCGTCTGAGACGCTGTCCTTCTTGGCCTCTAAGAGTCCGGCTGCCATCACAGCCGCCTGCTGTTCAGCCACTGATGCTGCAAGTTCCTCCTGAGACATGAACAACACAGAGAGGATTACTCCGGTGACACAACTCACCCGTAAGGATTTCAAAGTTTTAACAAAGACGACAGCAGTGAACACAGAAAAAAAACAGGCAGCCACCAACTACCAGTCATTTGAGAAATTTAATAGCTGAAGTAGAAGCTGTGTGGCAGAGAATGTTTCTTTCATCAGACATTTAAAAGATCACTAATACACTACAATAACACAACTGCTCTTTTCAAAAACAAGCTCGTTTCCACAAACAGACTCAATATTTTGTATATACATACACATACAAAAAATCGAATTTTAACCTACATTTCATACATACAAGCATGTTGCATGCAAGGTGGAAAGAGGAGCCATCTTCTAGAGTAAGTGTGAGGAGTCTTTACCATGCGTGCTTGTCTTTGTGCTCTAAGGTCTGGTCTCTTGGTGGCAGGTGGCGCTGTATAAACAGTGGGAGCTGCCTGTATAATGCTGGGGGTGGCTTTCTGAGGGGCCTGGGTCACTGGTCGCGGCAGCACTGACACTACTGAGCTCATTGTGTCAACCTGCTGAAAACAGAAGGATCTTTTCAATATGTACTCCACATTTGACCCTTTCAGTACCTGGCAGTCAGTGCATTGTTGACCAATGCAATCAGACCAGGGAGAATACATGAGAAGAAGAAAGATACTCCATAAATACTTAAACAGATTTGAAAAACTGGGTTTTATTAACACTTTGTGAGTCTGAAAGGAATTGTGAGGCCCAAAGTATTACTGGCATAGTATTAAAGAAGGTACTTACAGGTGAAACTGGGTGCATGGGCCCCATAGGTGGTCCAATCGGACCCATTGGGTGCTGAGGGGGACCCGACATTGGGGGTGCCATCATCATAGGGGGAGGTGGAGGGGGCCGGGGCAGAGGAGGTGCCATCATACCTTGTGGAGGTGGGCCACGCATCATTGGCATTCTCTGAGCTCCTTGAGAATAAAAGGTTTAATACATATACACTGAAACAAACCTTTTTACATTGTTTGCCAAAACAAGAGGAATTATTCTACCAAATCTTAAGAGTTTCCTAGCCTAGTATTTCCACACAGGATAAAAACTGTGCTTTATTTTTAATGTGCCATGATTGCAGAAACCTTGCCTTAAACCACATTTAAATGGTCACATTTAGGAACAGTAATGCTTAGTTACCTGGTCTTTGCAGGATGTGCGGAACAAACGCAGGTCGCATCATTGGTGGAGGTCGTACTGCAGGCACAGCTATGGCACATAAAGGATTTTAGAAACAGTACACTGTCTCAACACGACGATTTGCAAAACTACTGCAATACATTACAAACATGCCCTACCTGGACCAACAAATGTGGGAGGTGGACCAACAAGCGTAGCAGCTCTGGCCTCCAAGCTCTGTTGGACCTAAAAGAAAGAAAACGATGATATAGAAAATGACATACTATGTAACTATTTACTACTGATATCAATCAGTGAACAGCTGAATAAACACATTACCACCAGCTATTTTTAAATGATTTATTGATTGGAACTATATTTATGATATACAGCTGTATAAAATACTGTAATAATACTGTATGTAACTGCTCACTGGTCAAAAGCAATAAATGGCATTTTTCTCACTGTGGGAGTGACTGGCTCTAAGTGGCTGTAATTCTGCACCAAGGCTGAATTTCAGAAAGAGACTTCAGATACAGTATTAGGGACCACTAAGAACTGTATAAAAGCAGCGTGTCATTGGACCTTTAAAGCCATGTATGTCCAAGTACCTGCTGATAAGTGTTGGTGCCAATGATGGGCCGGACCATAGGTAAAGCAGGCATAGCGGGTACAGCCAGTGCCACTGGAACAGCCTCCACGACTGGGGGACCCCCTGCAGACACAGCCACAGGTCCCCCCAAAACCTCCTGCTCGAACCTGCACAAGGCAATTAGCAAAAATTGTGGCAAATCACTAACTTGGGGACACTCCTACACATTCAAGAACAGAAATACACAGATATTCATGAATGCAGTTCTATTTGTACCAGTCATATACCATGCTGTGTATCAGCTATATGCCGTGATTTACAATATACTCATAGTAAATACAAACACAGAAGTAATAAAGCTCTTAAAGAATGTAGTACTCACAGTGCCATCTCTGCCTCCATCTCTTTCAGGCGCTCTTCACCTGACTTCAGTGCCATGATGAGAGACTCCTGGAAGGCAATTTACAGGCATGTTAACTCACGAACATCAGGCAGTAACACAGGAATTCAATCAAAGACTGTTACATATTCTACAGTAAAGCATGTGTGGCATGGAAAAATAACATTTTCTTCCTTTAAAAAATGTTTGATGTAAATGTTAATTGTGTAACAGTTCTAAAATGTGCCATTAACTCACAGTGCATTTATGTTGTCATATATATCAACATGCTTGCACACTGACCCTGACCAATCGTGTTTAAGGATTTCTTTTTCATTAAGACACAATACAGGGCAGCCAATTAGAACAGACAGTTCAGTGCACCAGTCTGCAAATAATAATAATAATAATGAGAAGAAGAAGCAGAAGAAGAAGAAGAAGCAGAAGAAGAAATTGTACTTAATTAATGATTTAGAACCTATTAAGAAAACTGCACATGGGTACTAAACATAATTATATGCGTTTATAAATTAAAGGTAGCTCACAGACTAACTCGGTCATATAACACCGGACCGGAGAAAACACAATAGTGAGGATGATGATAAAAAAGGATACTGTAGTATGTATTAATGTTTTTACATCTGTAATCTCGAAGAGTTTATAAGGCCTCTCTGGCCGTTCATAGCTCCCTATAAGCTCCGGAGAGGAAATTAACTAAAATGAACTAAAAGAAAGCCTGAAAGATCACGAAGTGAAGTAACTACTTTGTAAATACACAAGTTTTTACCTTTTAGCGCCCTTTGAGACGCAATAATCCCAAAATATTCCCAAAACCTCCACAAACTGAGGTTGAATGTTTGGTTGCTAATTCTTCTATCGTCTTTTCTTTCGTTGAATTCAGGGTCAAGCTTCACACAGATCGCCACCTACCGGCTAAGAAGAAAAAACTGCATTACTACACTACATCGACAAAAGTATTGGGACGCAAGACCATTCCACCAACAGAGACTAAGAATATCTGTTTTCTGTCAGTGTTTGGAATAGTTCTGTTTCTCTGCTGCAAATCCCACCTTTCTAACCTAGTATTGTTTCCTGATTGGCTGGATCTCTGTCTGTCTTTAAGAAATTAAAAGCTCAGTCCAGTATTTGTGTGGGTGTAGGAGAGAAAGAGGACATGTTGACACTAACAACAGTTAAAAATATGGAACACATTCTGTTTGATGTTGATTCTGTGAGAGACTAGTATTGCCCAGTAAAGATATATTCAAAAAGTATCGCAGTACCTGTCCATGTAATTATTATGTGGATAATGTAAACAGTATTTTTATGTTCGAAGGGAAATACACACTTCTAGATATTTGGTTTGAAAATGTAACAGTGCCTGCATTGCAATGGGAATTTAAGGTTCCAGTCAGGGGACAAATTAAAATAAAGTATTTCTTGTGTTCTGTGATTGCAGTACTTCATTACCGGTTACATAGATGACAGTACCAGCCTGTAGGAGCCCCAAATATACTATGTACATGTGACGGTAATGTATGAAACATGTTAGTGATTGCACAATGAATGAAGTAAAGTTACCACTTTTCTGTTCCCATTCATATTAAAATTAAACCTACACCCTTGGTGAGGTTCTTCATTTAATGTTCAAGTTTCCAGTTTCATTTCAAGTTTACATTCACATACAGATATGAATGAAACATCAATACCAGTACTTACATTTATTGGACTCCCTCTCATAGTCTCTTCAGTAAAACAACACTTTACAATAAAGCAACACTTAAATTTTACTTAATCAGAATTTTAAAAATGTAGTAAAATAGTAAAAGTAGTAAATACTTTAAACAAGATGCATAGTAGACAGTACATGCACATGTATATGTACATTTCTGCCTATATACAAAAAGTTTAAAGTAGCCTAAATGTATTTTTTGTGCCACTAAAACTAGAAGTTTGCAGCAGATCCTTTATGTCCTGTAGGTAAAAACACCATATGGACAAAAGTATTGGGACACATTTGTTTTTCAGGGTTTGGGCTAGGTCCCTTACTTTCAGTGGAGGGTGATCTTAATGCTCCAGCAAACCAAGACATTTTGGACAGCATCTTTGTGGCCCCAGTTTGTGGAAGAATCTTTTCTATTCCAGCGTGACTGTGTCCCAGTGCACAAAGCGAGCTCCATAAAGACATGCTGGAGGAGTTCAGTGTGGAAGAACTTGACTGACCACACAGAGCCCTGACCCTATCCAGCACCTTTGGGATGAACTGCAACGGAGATTGTGATTCAGACCTTCTCGTCCAACATCAGTGTCTGACCTCATAAATGCTCTACAGAACGATTGGACTCAAATTCCAACAGAAACTCCAATAATCTTTTACAGCTGCGAAGAGGGACCAACTAAATATTAAAGTCTATGGAATTGAATGTAACGCAATGGCGTCCCAATACTTTTGTCCATATTTTCAAAGCTTAACGTGCCTGACGTGCAACCGCGTCACTTTCCCGCGAAAAGTTTCAGTTTCTCTTTTTGAGAAAGAAAGGCAAAGGTAGGCAGCATGTCTAGCAGCACAACTCATTCATTACTATTAATCCATTTTTATATGTGTATATGTCACTAATAATGCGCATCTTGTCTGCCTGTGTGTGTACAGATGAGTCGATAGGCTTGATCAGCTACAGCTCTGTTTATATTTCTATCAGTATAACGTACTTCACACACGTGAGAAACACGTTTTGGTGAACTCTGATTATAAACCCCTGACAAGTAACGAAATTTAAATTTAAACCTAAATTCTAACTGCAAGTCTTTCAGGATGAGTTTGATAAAAAATAGCTAATAAAAAGAAACGATTAATTATTAATTTTAACTGACCAATAAAATGGAATTTTAAAGCTAGAATCAATAATGTAATACTAATAAGTAATTGGAAAGCAGATTCAGATTTTTGCTAATACGGACGCATCATTTTTGTTCTAGCTGTGATGACAATAGTAACTATAA
The DNA here is from genome assembly GCA_037974485.1 of Hemigrammopetersius urotaenia. Classification (NCBI taxonomy): domain Eukaryota; kingdom Metazoa; phylum Chordata; class Actinopteri; order Characiformes; family Alestidae; genus Hemigrammopetersius; species Hemigrammopetersius urotaenia. The sequence continues at coordinate 41,712 of JBBPDC010148510.1, forward strand.
TTACTATGGTGTGCTGTATGTTAATCTTTTCTCTATGGATCAAACTGACAGGTAAGATAGTTTACGCTATTACCATATTAAAGTCATAATTTCTTCTTTCTTGCTTTGCATTTTTAAAATGTGCACAAATTATGTAAATTATTGTTTTAATTTTTATGATTTTTCTTCTGATTTATTACTCATTTTATTCATGTACAAAAAAGCTAAAAGACCATGCTGTCAAGTATGTTTGGGGGCGAGGAAGCATTGAGCAGTGTGTGGTTTTATGACATTAATTTACAACTAAAGGTTCACAGCAAGAGTATTTTTCACTGAATTGTTCTTAAGTCACCTTCTGTTCCTTTAAAGCGGTAGTTTCCAACCTTTTTTCCTGCCCATGTCCAAGACTAGCCAGGCCCCCCAACCCCAACTCCTACCCACATAGACGCACAAAAAGAATAAAGTGATTCATTACAAACGTTTATATGCAACAAATAAACAGCGGTTGTAGGTTTTTGTTCTTATACACTTATACACATATACACACACT